>CAUYRT010087837.1:0-79394 GCA_963574885.1 Lepilemur ruficaudatus | reverse complement strand
GATCCTCCCGCCTCGCTTTTCTTGTTTTTTTAAAGACCTCAGTCACTTCCTCCTGACAGCAGGCTGGCTGCTGTGTGCCATGGAGGTGTGTCTAGGGTAGGGTTTCGTTGGTGCCCTGCCTTATGGGAAGGACTGTTGGGTTGGGGCTGACAGGTGGGAGAGGAAGGGAGGTGTTACACCCTCTCTGGCGCAGGAGAAGGCAAGTGCATGTTGTCATGTGCCTGAACGGGCAAGTCCCAAGCCCCCAGCCCCCACAGCCACTGCCTCCCTGTGGCTTTGGATCAGGGTCTGCACACTGCTCAAGCAGTCACCATCAGGGACAGTGGTTTGCCCTGGAGTGGGTGTCACATACTGCAAAAGAAACTAGGCCATTGGCCTTCTTCAGAGATGGAAAACCTGTTCCCTAACTTGATGTGTTTGTGACTCTCTCCTGGAGAGAGGTCCCACCCCAGCAAGGCCAACCTCTGGCCTGGTTCCTAAACCCTTCAGTCAGGCCAATGCCAGGCCTCCTCTGCAGGTTGAGTCCCAGAGATGGTGTCCACGCACCAGGGTGTGTCTCAGTCTGTGATGTCAGCTTGATTTGACACACATTGCTCCACTCTACCAGTAACAACCAGGGCGGCTCCCACCCACGCCTCCTGAGCTGTCTCAGCCCTCTAGGTCTGGGATGTCCTCGTCATGGGCAGTGGGGATGGGCTGTCTCATGCTGAAGCAACAGCACAGAGACCTTCAGCCGCTCTGTTTTCCTGATTCTTTTTCTCAGGTATAAGCCTGGGAATGTAGAAGAATGAATCAAAAGAGAATTGGGTTAAGGAATATGGTGAAGTCAACTTGCCATGTGCCAGTACTGGGCGCCTCCCTTCTGTGTAAGGGGTAGGGTGGGAGCACAGCTACATCCTTTCCGTGTGGAAAAAATTCAGCTATTTTGTATATTGCGATCTTCAGTGCTTCCAAAGCCCATCCATGAAATCTTCACCCCTGTTCTGGGACTAGGTGTGGTCTGCATTTATAGGTGAGGAAACCACAGTTCAGGCAGGTGAAGTGACTTGGCTAAAATCTCCCAACTGGTAGGGAGGGAGTAGAGCTGGCACTGGGACCCCTCCCTCATTCCTATCTGATATGGCCGGGGTGGAAACAACTGAGCTCGTCCAGCCTCCCTCATGGTGCAGATGAGGAGTGAGGCCGTCTGCAAGCCCCAAAGCAGGCCACACTCGGCTCTGCTCCACCACCAGCACTTAGTGCCTCCCTTGAATGGGGAGGAGCTGTGGCCTCTGTCCCACATGGCTTTTGGCTAGGGCCAGAGGGATGGGCCTCAGGGATGCCAGATATCTGTGTGGTGAAAAGAGAAGTGTCTTGCTTTGGCAGAGTGCAGCAGGGGCTGGCAGAGTACAGCCCAGCGTAGCCCAGTGGGGCTGAGCACCATCCACCTCCCCAGAGCGGTCTGTGGGGTGGGGTAGGCCCTGGGAGGGTGAGGGGCAGGAGACTTTGCAGGCCCTGCCCTCCCAGCATCTGGTCCTGCGTGCAGTGTGGCCAATCCAGTTCTCATAGTGTGGACCCTTTGGGATTTAACTCAGCTGCCGTAAGCCTTTACTCCTCTCCTCTTTTTAAATTTAAATTGATATTTAATGTACATAAATTACAGATGTTTTAAGTGTAGAAAACTTAAAAACAGATTAGCATGTATCTGTATGTCCTGTTTTTTGAAACCTTTTTCACATACCATATCATGACTA
Organism: Lepilemur ruficaudatus; assembly: GCA_963574885.1. Classification (NCBI taxonomy): domain Eukaryota; kingdom Metazoa; phylum Chordata; class Mammalia; order Primates; family Lepilemuridae; genus Lepilemur; species Lepilemur ruficaudatus. The sequence goes on along the minus strand of CAUYRT010087837.1, from coordinate 77,661 downwards.
TCCTTTGATAAGTGTAATTCTATAAAATTCTCTATGGCTGCTTAATATTTCTTTGAAAGCATCGTGATTTTTTACTCCTTGATTTTTGACATATCAGCTGTTTCTAGTTCTTTAAGTACCCATTAGCAGTGGATTTTCAGGTGGGATGGGTGCAAAATTCAACCCGTCAGAGAATCTGGGTTGGATTCTGCAGAGTCGGGGAGAGTGGGTACAGACCACATGCCCCAGGTGTGACGGCAGCTCCAGCGGGCCAGGGGCCTGATGTAACTAACACTTGGCCTTGGTCGTTCCCTGCAACAGCTATTGGCTGTTTATAAACCATCCGTCAGGGGCCTTTTGGTGGGCTTTGGGGCTGACACCACTGGGTGAGCTTGGGTGGCCGTAGCTGTTGATCTGTCTTGGTGGGGCGCCCATACGGGTCTCACTTCCAGCCAGCTCTGACTCTTCTGGCCTCCCTGTTTCTAAGGGAGGGCATGACTATATTGTTTCTAAAGCTCCTTCTGCCTCTAACGCCTGTAACCCACTGATTTTGGAGGCTGAGAAGAAGGGTTCTTCATGCAGCTGGCAGAGCTGTGAGGATGGGGCATCTGTGGAGGGAGAGGAGTTTCCAGGATGATGCTGTACTGGCTGGACTTCACTGGGGACACAGGTTGTGGAATTTTTTTCCTTGAGAAACACTAGGTGCCCAGGTCCCTGGCTGAGCCACCTGCAATCCCGGGCAGGACCCCCAGCCACTCTGTCAGACGGCTTTACTGCTCTACAGTAGTTGCAGGTCCCTGAGGAGCCAGAGACTTGGGTTTGGATTCTGGCTCCTGCTCCTCCATGAACTTGGGTATATCTGCACATCTCTGGATGTTTTCCACTTCTAGAAAATGTCAATAACGACCTCTGCCTGTGTTGAAGGGTGTCTAGAGAAGTACCCGTGGAGAGGCCGTGTGTGGAGGGTGCTCCTGCTGAGAAGGCGAGTTATCCCATTCACTGTGGCCCACGATTTGGGTTGGGGGGAGGACATGGGAGCTCCCATCCTTTTTCCTGAAACCCTCTAAGGAGGCATTTGCCAGGGGTTGTTTGGGAGGCTTTGTTCACCCCTTGGGGCTGTGATGTGGCCCTGTCCTGCCATGGTCAGTTCTTGTGTCATGTGCTCCAGATGCCCTGTGTCTTCTCTGTGTGCTCAGAAGGAGAGGAGGCCTGGGGTGGGCTGGATGGGAGAAGGGGAGGGAGCTTTTATTGCCCTATGCTGTACCGTGTCCCCAGAGTGGGGCCAGAGTTGCCTTGCTAGGGGACAGCTGCAGGACAGTCTCTGCCTGAGAGTGGCTAAGCCAACCATCCAGTGTTTTGAAGGAAAATGTTAAACAACCACCAGATGAAAACATCCCTCCAAAGCCTTTCTATTTCCAGTATCTGTGTTCTGTCCCAATCTGCACTTTAGCTGTACTGAATTTTTTTTTTTTTTTTTTGCCTTTACAGCCAGGTGTTGTGATCGCATTATTCCAAGCTGTTCCCCCTCTCTGGAAGGGCATTCATTGGTGGCTCTACAGCTTTCGGGGACTCTGCCAGAGGAGAGCCATGAGGAGGTGTCTGCCTCATGGCTATTACAAATTATGCTGCCAGAAACATTGGCATATAGGATGTTTTGTTTTGCTTGTCCCTATTTTGTTACTGTTTCTGTGGAACAATTTCCCCAGAGCAGGATCACTGGGTCAAGGGGTTTGAACATTTTGATAGATCTTGAATGAATGACCAGATCAGCCTCTGGAGCAGTTGCACACACCATTTTGGAGAGTTGCCTCTGCCCTCGTTTTCATGGTTTTCTAGGGTCTGGCCTTTGGCAGCAGCAAGTGAGGCCTTGTTATTTATGTTGGGGACATGGGGTTGAGTCTCCATGTGCCGAACCTAAAGCAAGCAGAGGGTTAGTTGGGGGCGGGGTGTTTTCCTGGAAGAGCTCTTGTGTTTCTGTACTCTGAATATTAAAAATGAAGCCTTCTGTGGTCAAAGTTGCTGAACTCTCTGGCCAGTGCTGGCCTCCAGGAACCCTGCAGGCTCATTCTGGACTTGGCTTTTCCTGTGGTCTGTTACTATGAGGAGAACCTCACACCAACTCTTCTTTTTTGGCCCCTGATGGGCCTGGATGGGCAGGAGGGACCAAGGTGGCCAGGTGGGGAGGCCTTGTTCTCTGGAAGCAGGCCATGTGGGACTTCCCTGTGCTTGTTCTCTCTCTGCCTCTGTCCAAGGGTCCAGGGCAAGGGGGAAGTGTGGACTGGCCTCAAGGTCTACGGGGTGAGAAGAGAGGCTGACACCACTGGAAGCATGAATGAATGAAGTGGGCCAGGGTCTGTGAACCACCAGGAGCAGTACAGACTTTCTCTGGGGCCTGTTTGCCAGGATGGGGTTGGACCAGAAACATAATCTCAAAGCTTCCTTTATTTCTACATTCTAGAACTCCTGGGTTTTATAGTTTACTGAGAACACCAACTTTCTCCACCCACTTCCTCTCAGGGACACATACAGAAGGTGAGAAAAAACACCCCAAAGGATTATTTCCCATGAATCTCCCCGGCCAGCCCACTCCTGGGGCCTTGAGGAAGACCTCGGGAAGAGTTCACAGTGGTCCCATACCTGTTGCCGCATCGGGCAGGTCTTCCTAGACACCCAAGGGAGGAAGCAGAGTAGAGGAAATGGAAAAGGAATGTTTCCCTGTTTTAGGAGACTCAGGGAATGTGAACTTGGGCATTGGCCTATTGCTTTGACACAAAAAAGTCACTTAGGAGCCTGCTGCCCCAGCCCAGCCACTTTCCTGCCTTCTTTGCATCTGCTGGGCACAATCTCTTTGTTCCCTTTGTCTTTGCAATTCATGACCGGCTCAGAGAGCCCCAGGCTACCCATAAAGCTCTTTCCTGAGTGCCTTCTGAATTCTTTTATCCAGCCTGAGGCAGTATATGTTGAGCCCCCCACCCAGCTGCCTGGTGCTGAAGTGCTAGAGCTCAGTCACTAGGAGCTCGCAGGGCAAGCCGTGAAGGACAGGCGTGCAGCCATCGCAGGGCCGTGCGCAGCGGGTATTGGCTGCAGCATAGAGGGTGAAGAGGCAAGTGGGGCAAAGAGGGCCCAGGAGAAGAGTGGTCAGTTGCACCTTGGAGGGGGTGGGACTGTTGGGGAAGGGAAGGCACTGCCCACAGGGCCCCCTGTTGAAGCTCAAAGCCTATTACTGGATTGGGAAGTGCGTAGCAGACAGGGTAGTCTCTGCTGGGTGAAGAGGCTGTGGGGCCAGGACAATGTAGAGACATTTCGACTTGTTTTGGGGACCCTAGGGGCCCTGGGTAGAGGAGTGAGGGTGGAGGCACTGAGGTGATCGCTGTGTCTGCCTCCTGTGTAGAGGTAGCAAAGTTCAACTCAGGCAGTGGCTGCCAACATAGAGGGGACTGTGTGAGTGGCCCAAGGCATTTGCTGCAAAGGGCAGTATCCTAGAGGCCATTGGGCTCACTGGGCTGCCCTTCTTCCTGTAGACTCTGGGGCAGGAAGCCCCCAAAGCATGGCCTGGTCTCTGCTTCCCTTTGGCTGGGGGGAGCCTGGCCCTGGGCTACAGAGACTAGTGGTCCCTGGAGCTCAGCTGCTGGGTGCGGCCTGATATAGGCCCTGCCACGGTGCTCTACTCCTGTGGTCCCCAACTCCCTGTTAGGGACTGGGCTGCAGAGTGTGAGCAGTGGGTGGGCCGCTCCCCATCGCTCCCTGGCATCACTGCCTGAGCTCTGCCTCCCTGCCGCCCGCACCCCCATCCGTGGAATAATTGTCTTCCATGAAACTAGTCCCTGGTGCCAGCGCCCAAAATGTTGGGGACTGCTGCTGGAGTACTCCATAAACAGCCGCTCTGTTTCCCTTTTGTTTCCTTTTGTCCACTTGGCTGGTTGGGTCTGTGTAGAAAAAATAGTGATTGCTATAGAAATTCTGGGAACTACAGAAAATCACTCCTAATCACTATCAATATTTTTGTTGTTTTTTTCTTTCTATGAATTTTCTATTACATGTCCAGAACAATCCTTTGCAAACATTTTTAACAGCTATATAACGATCCATTTTAAAATGGCTGTAGCTATTTGGGTGTATCTTTGTATATTTTAAGACCTTTTGAGTATGTGAGGGATTCATGTGGTTCAGTATTCAAAAGGCATTACAAAGGTACATGGCGGGGGGAATATATTCCCAGTTGGGAGACCACCTTTGGGGCCAGCTTTTTGGCTTCTTCCAGAGGTAGGTTGTGCACAAATACGCAAATACGCTGAGATATATCCCTTTCCCTACATGTTCCTTTTTACATGCAGGATAGCCTACTATGCCATTGTTCTTCACCTTGCTTTTCTCAATCCAATAGTGTGTCCTGGCATTCATTCCACAAAAGTTCATGGAGAGTGTCTTCATTGTCCCTTTTGCCAACAGGCATGCTACTGTTGGCGCAGACCATACATAGGGCATGTAAACAGAGTTTGCATGATACGCCCCGCCCACTCCCCTAGGAAAGGGTTAGCTCCAGGAAGGGGCTTTTGTGTTTGTGTCCTCCAGAGCACCTGGCTCAGGTCTCCTTTTGTTTTGCAGCCTTAGAACAGGAGAGGGCTGGCTGAAAGGCTGGGGGATCTCCTGGCCTGGATCTCTCCCACACCTTTGCCTTTGGCTCCTTGAGAGCTGGGGATTGTCCCACACTTCCTGTGGCTCATTGTCCAGGCATTGCCTGAGGCATAGGAAGGGCCCCTGAAGTTGAACCCTGTCTTCTCTTTCCCCGTATCCAGGTTTCAGTCCAGGTGCCTTCCACACCCAGTTCTGAACAGTCAGGGCTGCAGAGATGAGTAAGATAAGCCAGGCTCCTGGCTGGCCTGGGTCCCAAGCTCGTGGAGACCAGACAGGCAGGGAGAGACAAGTAGGGAGGCTGTTCTTTGGCTAGGCCTTAACTACTGGTGGTGTGTCCTAGGTGGCCCTGCCACTTGGTATACAGCGTGCAGAAATAAGTACATCCCTGCCACCCTGTGGGTCACACAAGGATGACTTTCTGTCCACTTTGTTACTCCCACATACAATTGGTAGGGGCCTTGGGAGGCCATGCCTGTGTCTGCTGGGCTGTTTGTTCCCAGCTGCATACAAGGGTTTGGAAGGTTACTTTCTGTGCACTGTCCTATCTTAGACTGTAAGTCTGCCACGCTTACATCCCAGCAGGTAGAGCTCTCTGGGTCTGGGGAAGGGCTTCTGGGACAGCAGCATGGAGTGAGGAGGAGGAAGGAGATGAGACCTCGATCCTATAGCCGCAGTCCCCCAACCTTTTTGGCACCACAGACCAGTTTCATGGAAGACAGTTTTTCTATGGACTGGGGGTGGGGAGGCATGGGGGGGTGCAGAGGTGGAGCTCAGGGAATGATACGCAGCCCAGTTCCTAACAAGTGCTGGACTGGTACTGGGCTGCAGCCCGGGGCTGGGGACCGAAGTCCTATAGGACACAGCTCTGTTCAGTGTTGGTGTCCACAGCCTATATCCCTCCCACACAGCCTCATGAAAGATGAATGTCCTTGATTTCCATATGGACACACCAGTGAAGTAATGATCCTTCCCATGTCTCAGAAGCATCAAAGATGGGATTTGGAGCCAGGATATACTGTTGGAAGTCAAGGCTCTAGCACCTCCTCCCCTCAGGAACCCCCTCATTCTAAAATACGGGCAGCAGAACCAGCACTTGGCTCCAGTGGCCTCCAGAAGGGTGGCTTCCAGTTGCCAGTGACTGCCCAGTGAGTGCAGGCTGCTTCAGCATGTCCTGGCTAGCTGACAAGTGTTTAGGTGTTGGCCTGCCCTGCTGGTCTGGCAGGCACGGTGCAGTCACACTGTCCCAGTCTCCAAGAGCTGTGGCAGCCCCAGATGCTGTAATGGGCGCCCCTCTCCAGGACAGCAGCAGGGGCCTGCTTTGTGTATGAACCTGTTGTCTTACTGTTTCTTGGCTTTCCTGTATCTTAATGCTGGTCTTCTTGTGAATTTTTAAATTTTTAATCATTTCATTTCCTTCCTTTGTTGTTAATTATATGCTCTTTTTCTTTTAGTGGTTTCCACAGGGATAACAACATACGTCTTTATGAAACTCTAATAAAAAATAGTAGTACTTTTACCATTTCCCATACAGTGCTAGGACCTCAGAACACTTTAATGACATTTGCTGCTCTTTCTGTCTTTTGTGCTATTGTTGCTATATCTTAATAAATCCTACAAGTCATTATTACTTTTTTTTTTGAGACAGAGTCTCACTCTGTTGCCTCGGCTAGAGTGCTGTGGCGTGAGCCTAACTCACAGCAACCTCAAACTCCTGGGCTCAAGCGATCCTCTTGCCTCAGCATCCCAAGTAGCTGGGGCTACAGGCACGCGCCACCATGCCTGGCTAATTTTTTTCTATATATTTTTAGTTGGCCAATTAATTTCTATTTTTAGTAGAGACAGGGTCTCATTCTTGCTCAGGCTTGTCTCGAACTCCTGAGCTCAAACAATTTACTCGCCTCAGCCTCCCAGAGTGCTAGGATTACAGGCGTGAGCCACCACACCTGGCCCATTATTATTATTTTATACAGTCAATATTCATTTGGTTTATCTATGTATTTACCCTGTCTGATGCATTTTTCCCTGCAGTTCCATGCTTCCACCTGGGATCATTTTTCTTTAGCCTGAAGTACTCTCCCTGTTAGTATTTCTTGAATAACAGATCCATTGATGACTAACACCCAGTTTTTCTTTATCTGGAAAAGTCTTTCTCTCAAAGGCCTTTAAACTAGATTTAGAGTTCTGGTGTGGCATTTTATTTTCTTTCCCCACTTCCAAGATATTATTCCACTGTCTTATGGTTTTCATAGTTTTACTTTAGAAGTTGGCTGTCAGATTCAGTTGTTCCTTTGAAGGTTAGGTGTCTTTAAAATTTTCTTTGTCTTCGGTTTTTAGTAGTTTGACAATGATTTGCATAGGTATGCTTTTCTTTGGGGTTCATAATGTTTCTTTAATTTATGGTTCAATGACTAATTCCTTCATAAATTCTGTATGATTTTTTCATTCTGTAAATTTTTCGTTCGTTATCTCTTTGAATATTGCTTCTGGCACTCTAATTATATGCATGTTAGCTCTTCTCACCATATGCTGTATGTCTCTGTGTCTTTCCTGTATTTGCCAACTTTATTCCTCTGCGTCTCAGTCTGCATACCCTGCAGTTCACTAATCCTTTCTTTAGCCGTACTTAAACGGCTGTTGAGCCCATTTATTGAATTCTTAATTTGGTTCTGTTTTTCAGTAGTGGAATTTCCATTGGATTAACTTTTTTTCTTATTTTTATTTTTTTAAATTGAGATGGGGTGTCACTGTGTTACCCAGGCTAGACGTGAATTCCTGGGCTCAAGCAGTCCTCCCACCTCAGCCTCCTGAGTAGTGGGGACTATAGGTGCACACCACCTGTGCCCGGTATTTGATTAATGTTTACGGTTTCCGCTTCTCTGCTGAAATTATCTTGTGGGCTCCTTTCCTGAACTTTTATTAATTGCAATTATTTAAAATGTCATTTCTGGTAATTCTAACATCTGGGTCTCCTATGAGTAGATTCTATTTTTTTGTCATGGTTTTGATTGAATCTTGGATGTTGTGATATCGTATATGAAAAATTCTAGAGGTAATTTGAGCTTCTAGATTTTATTCTACCTTCTAGCACGCAGTTAGGCTAGGGGTACCCCGACCCTCCTTTTCAGGACTGATAAAGAGGCTTCCTCTCACCAGGACCCAGTTACATCGTCTCCTCTGCCAAAAGGGTAGGCCAATTAACAACTGTGCTGGTACCAAGCTACATTTCAGTCCCTGGGAAGAGTGGTCTGTTTCAGGTTCACCCCTGCTCTTAGGATGGGGCTAATGGGGGGAGTCACAACAGAAAGCGGGCAGGGTGCAGGGTTGCCAGGGCCCTACTCCTTGGCTGCCCTAAACATGCATCTCTCTCCAGCCCCTTGAGATTGTAGGACGCTCTTCTCAGCCTCTCAGCTTTGCAGCCACTGCTTGTAAATGGGCAAATACTTAAGGGGAAAGAGGTTTCTGATGTCAGGCTCACTTCATTGCTTTTCCCTTATCTCCATGATTGCAGCCTCTGAAATCCTTGTCAGTTTGGTATTTCTCCAAGGCCAATAAATAGATTTTTAAAAACATATCTGTTGTCAGATTTGTTAACTTGTCTGAAGAAGGGAGGTTAAATCCTGGGCCTGTGTTGGAAAGGCCAGGACCCCCAGCCCGACCTGGGGCTCCACGACCTCTCCCAGAGACTCCTGCCCTTTGGCAGTGGTGGAGGTCTGCCGGGGGAGGGCAGTTATGTGGGCATTAGGGAGGGGAAGTCTCTTCGTTAGCTCTTGAAGATGAGTCAGGAGAGAGCTTGAGCCCAGCTTGATAGAACTGGACACACCCAGCACCACCTCCATGTTATAGATGTGGAAGCTGAGGCCCAGAACAGGACCATCCCATAGTGGTGGGGACTTGGGTGTTCTTGACGGCTTGACCAGTGCCCTGCTGTGGGGCAGGGCAGGGCAGGGCCTCTCCTTTCCCCACTGTGCCCTCCTCGTTCCAGTGGTCTGCTGAAGCCATGGGCAGCAGGGGTGGCTGGACGCATGGGAGCTTGTTGCCGCCGTGAGCTCTGGGTACAGTTCGTCGACTCCTCTCTCCTACCAGCTTCTCACAGAACCCTGGAGACAGTTTCTGAGAGTGACAGTTTTTTTTCCCTCAATTCCTGCAGTTTTCTTCCCACACCCAGTTTCTCTTCCTCTTTTCTCCCCACCCTGTTGTGAACAAAAGTCATTGCCCCAAGTCATGCTTCACTTTCTCTCCCTGTGCCTCGGTGGCCTGACATTTACCCCCAGGCACGAGGGGTAGCAGGACAGGTGGGGTGTCCCTGTTCCTTAGGGATGCAGGCTCTGGGAGTGTGGCGTGGGCCTCCTCTGCAGGTGATGCTGGTGCTGCGCCCACCCTTCCCCTGTCACAGAGGCTCAGCCCCAGGTCCCTGGCAGGAGGCGAGGAGATGGTGTGTGAGCTAGGGTAGCAAGCAGCTGGCACTCCTGAATGGGGAATGAATTTGGTATCTGAAAGCATCCAAGTTCAGAGCACTGCCACTTGCCACGCTGTGTGGCCACAGACATCAGCTGCGTCACTTCTGGGAAAGCTTGCCTTCCCGGGGGCTGGGGAAGCCAGCAGCGCTTTTGCCTGGCTCAGACAGAGGGCGTGGGAGATGGCAGACTGAGGGAGGCCTCCTGTTGGGGCATTGCTCCCTGCCTGAGAGGCCCAGGGCTTTCTGAGGGGCCTGCAGTCAAGGACCAAAAGAGGTAGTAGGGAAGGACCCACAGCCCACGCTCACCTGGCTGGCACATGAGGGGCCACTTCTCCAATCCTCAGGGTCTAAGTGCCTGTCCCAGTGTCGCTGTCTTGCTGTTATGAGGCCCAGCAGCCCCCAGGAACTCTCATTCTGCTGCCGCATGGAGTTGCCAGGGGCCCTCTCTTCCTGGGGACCTGCTTCTGTGTTGGGGGGGTGGAATTTGATGAGTTGCTGAGCTGGGGAGGGCTCCAGTGAGCTCTTGGTGCAGCCAGCCTTGCCCGAGGAGACTGAGACAGGAGGAAAATAACGTTGTCGCTGGCCGCAGCTCCCACTGTGGGATTCTGGCCCCCCATGGCTTGTCTTGGGGTCTGCCCTGGTAGCATTTGAAAGACCTCTTGCAGGGGTGGGAGCTGTGAGTTCTCATCAGTGTCCAGGTGGGCTTTGGCTTTCCCAGCCTTGCACACGGTCGTGCCTCTTCCACCGCCCTCACGGGCCTCTCCTGCAGTCTTGGAGCAGGGTCAGCTTCTCATGTGCTTTGTGCGTTGGCCCTGTCCACTACAGACGCAGGCCTGGACCACCTCCTTCTGGAGTCCATCCACGTTCCCACTGGCTGCCGGCAGCTATGCCCCCTCTGAAGCCCCCAGCACTCGCCTGTCCACGTGTCACTGTTCCTCACTGCCATGTGCCCTTGACCCAGCACACGCAGACCATTGCCACTAGTAGTTGAGGGACAACATGTCATTGGCCCAGGGCAGGAAGGCTCTGGGGAGGAAGCCAGGCTTGGGGACCTAGTGGGTGACCACTGGCTTTCTCTTTTAGGAGTAACTTGGCCCAGGAGTTACTCCCTAGCTGGGAGACACACCTTGCCTTGGGTTCAGATTTGCAACCACTGCTGTGTGACCCTGTTGCCTTAGCTGTCAAGTGGGGATACGACAGGAGACACCCAGGGAATGCTCCCTAGGCATCCCTGGCCCCAGCTCTGGAAGAGACCCACACCCCAACAGAGCAGGCAGTGCCTTTGGAGAGCAGCCCATCCTGCTGCTAAGCGGCAGAGCAGGGGGCCTATCCTGGTGACACTCTGTTCTATGCTTCCTTTTTCACCAGGCCAAATCCAGAGGGATCAGAGTAAAGTCAGGAAGTAACCAGCTTGTGTGGGTTCACTGCCTTTTGACTTGCAATTGTATGAGGTGATTGAGACCGTGTCACATGCTTGACCTCATCTCTGCTTGTCATCTCTGCCCCCGTAGAGAACTCAGGCTGCGGAACTATGTCCCCGAGGATGAGGACCTGAAGAGGAGGAGGGTGCCCCAGGCCAAACCTGTTGCAGGTAGGTGGGCTCTGCCCTCTCTGTGAATCGCCAGCTGTGCCGGGGCAGGAGTTGGGCCTCCGGGCCCCTCCCTCGCCATCTCATGGCAGATGTGCACATGCTCTGGCAGAGGCGGGCAGAGCACTGAAGAGACCTCAGTGCCTCCTCAACCCTGCTGCCCCCGGGGGACCTGCGAGGAATCCTAGAGAGGACACGTTCCCTCAGAGGACTCCTCTGGGCTGAGAAGTGGACATAGCCCTGGGGCCCTTGGGTGTCAGAGCAGGGTGTTGGGTCCCGTGGGCCCTGGGTGGGTCAGAGCGAGAGACCCTGATGAGGGGCCACCATTCAGGCTTGCAGAGCGGCGGGCGGCAACACAGGGCGCAGACGCGGCGGGAGGGCCCAGCCCAGAGCTTGCCCCTTCGCTGTGGCATGGGGAGCAGCACAGGGACTAGGAGCTTCTGGCTGTCCACCCAACTCAAGCCAGGGAGCTTCTCAGTCATGCGGACCTCTGGCCCCTGGCGCTGGAGGGTCTCCGTTTGTATTCTCTATTTTTGTCATCAACTTTTAATCGTAAAATAAATGAATAAATACATCAATATTGTGAAAAAGTAAAGTGTTGCCCATTCGTCCACATCCCAGTCTGCTGCTCCCCTCTTCATCCTGAAATCCAGACACTTCCCTGGCAGTTTGCTTCAAGGTTTGGGCTCCACATCCACTGGCCTGGCGTGGCAGTGGCACAGGAGGGCAGGGCGGAGGAGGGTGAGGGGCGGCTCTGGGCCTCAGGGTCAGGAGGCAGCGCCAGCCCACGTCTGCAGCTGGAGGGAAGTGAGCGCCAGGGAGGGTGCTCCTGGGGCCACTGAGTGGCGGGGATTGGAGGATGTCCCCAGAACCCGGAGTTGTTATTGCTCCCTGCTTCCAGTACCCGTGCCCTTGGGGCCAGGACCCTCCGGGTCAGACAGCCGGGAGGCCTGCTGCACTGGCAGTGGCTTGGTGGAACCGGGAGGTGTCTGTCCCCTCATCTTGGGAGCACACTCCTGAGGTGGGATGGGAAGAAAAGCCACAAGTGGCTCTGGCCAGGCCAGGACCTAGAGGACATCCTCAGAGCCCCGAAGCCCTGGGGTTATGGGGAAAGCCAGTCCTCAAGGCCCTTCACAAAACCGCACTTTGTACACGTGCAGGCAGCTGTCTGGGTTCACGGTTGAGGTTAGCGTCCCTGCTTCCTGCTGTCCCATTCTTGCACCCTGGGGCTGGCCTTCATCCCGGAAACCCGTGCCCCTTCTCCAGAGCTGCCTTTGCAGGGGCTTCGCCTCTGGCTGCCTGGGGCCAGGGAGAGGTGGGTGTAGGGAAGCCTGGGGTCCCCTCCTCTCCCTGGGGCCACAGTAGGCAATGTCACTCCAGAGTGGCAGCTCCTTTCCGACAGGCCTTCGTTGTTGTCTTGCACCCTCTAGTGGAGGAGAAGGTGAAGGAGCAGCTGGAGGCCGCTAAGCCTGAGCCAGTCATCGAGGAGGTGGTGAGTGCCTGGCCGCCCTGTGCTCTTCCTCACCTGCCCTCCCTCTGTCCCCTTCCTTCTCTTCATGTTTTTATTCCCTTTCCACCTCCGTCCTTGCTCTCATCCCCTTCCTTCCTCCTTCCTTTTCTCCCATTTCTCTACCTCTCTACTTTGTCTTCCCACTTGCCTGGGGCTGGACCCCTCCAGCCCCGACGTGTGTCTCCTCCCTCCCCAGGACCTGGCCAACCTGGCTCCCCGGAAGCCTGACTGGTGAGTGCTGCCTGGGCAGGGTGGGTGCAGACTGACTGGGGGCTGCTAGTGCTGGGCGTGGCCTCGGCTGGGCCCTCCCCCTCCCAGTGAGGAGATAGACGTACAGACGCGGAGCAACAGGAGACACTTGGCGTCGGAGCTAAGTGCTCAGAAGGACATAAATGGAGCGATGAGAGGAAAGGATGGGGAGGGGCTTAGGCAGGGGAGCAGTGGGTCCCTCGAGAAGCCCCTTCTGAAAGCACGAGACCCCTACTCCAGAAAGTCCCGTTTGAGCAAAGCCCACCTTTGTCCTTGGGGAACCACAGTGTGAGGGGGGATGGAGGCAAGGGCCGACACAGGTTTCTGTCCCTGTTCTGCCACCAACTAGCCTGTTCCCCTCTGGCCCCAGTTCCCTCATCTGTGAAAAGGGGATGTCCATTTATCTCACTGGGCTGAGAGAGAGGATGAGAGAGGGCACTGCAGGCCCGGAGGCTGTGTCTTCCTTTACTTTGGGCCACAGGTAGTGGCTCTGTCCCTCTGGCCTCACCTCACCAGGCCAGCCTTCAGCCTCCTGCCTCCCACCACCTCCCTGCTCCAGGGACCTCAAGAGAGATGTGGCCAAGAAGCTGGAGAAGCTAAAAAAGAGGACCCAGAGGGCCATCGCTGAGCTGATTCGTAAGCACAGGGCCTGGCAAGGTGGGGTCCTACCCTCTGGGTGGTGGCCCAAGCACAGGGCCCACCCTTCCTGTCTGCCATCCATTCCAGGTGAGAGGCTGAAAGGCCAGGAAGACAGCCTAGCCTCTGCAGTGGACTCTACCACCGAACAAGAAGCCTGCGACTCCGACTGAGGTGTGCCCTGTCCCCCTGCCCCTGTCAGGCCTCTCCTGTAGGTGGACAGTCTTGGGCAGGGTCGGGGCTGGGCTTGCCGTCACCTCCAGTTGGGCTTCAGAGCAGTGCCTCTGCACCGTCGAGTCTGAAGCCTCGTGGGTGAGGTCTCCTGAGAGGTTCCTGCCATTCTTAGTGAGGGCGGAGCCAGCACCAGCTCAAGGGCAAGCCTGTGTCTGTACATATGTATATATTGTGAACTTTTTTAGTCTCTGGAAATAAAGTCAAGTAAACGTCTGTGTGGCAGAAACCTGTCCGATGTTGCATGGGTCCTGGGGTGCTGTGGGTTTGGGCTCCAAGACAGGGTGGCTGCAGAGCTGTGCTTAATATGAATAACCCCTGTGCTGGGCAGGGCATGTTGAGGCTGGAGGGGTGGGGAAGGCCCAGGGCTGACCATGTGGGACAAAACCCTGGCCCAGTCCATGGTCAGTGGAGGACATTTCAAAACCCTTGCGTGACAGAGACAAGGTCTGAGAGAGTTCTTTTAAGATCTCCCACAGGCCTAGGCCTTACAGTAGTCTGTGGGACAGCTAGAGAGGCTCCCACTCTGGTCCTCTGTGGATCCCCTCACAGTGCGAGAGAGAGAAGGGAGAGACTGGGCCCGGGCAAACCCCAACTGGGGACCACTCCCAATTTGAGGCCCCAAACACTGTTTTTCCCACTCTGCCCAGCCCCAGGAAGCCCGTTTCCCTACTCCACCAGTCAGAGCTAAACTATGGCTCCCCTAGGACAGGCCCTGCATTCAGAGGGGTGCTTCACTTGCTGGAGACTTGGATGTTGTAGGCTGGGTTTCAGGTTTGGACCCCGAAAGTCCTGGCTTTAGGACCATGAGTGTCCTCTGTGGAGCTGACTCTCCAGGTTCACGGGCTGGCTGTGTCATCTCTGATCCGGGTACCTGTGCCCAACTGGAATTGCATCTCCTCCAGGGTGGTCACACCCTTGAGTTTCCTTCAGAGCTTCCCCTTAGCCTCCTGCCTCTGCCCTAAGTCATCCAGTGTGTTCTTCCTCTATGCTGTGCTCATCTCTGGTGGATGGTGCCGAGGACTCTGGTCATAGTGGTGGAGTGTGTGCACACAGAGACCAGCACACTCACACAATAAATAAATCCTTTAAGTCAAAACTATGCAGCTGCTCTCAGAAGGTATCCTGTGTAGAAAAGGAGCAGAAACTTGTAGCTGTGAGTGAGGGCTGACCTGATAGGTGGCCAGCTTCTGCATTGAGCAGTGAGACAAGGTCAGGACTCAGATTCCAACAAGGGACAGGGACCAAACATGCCCATAGTTGTCAGGTCTAGAGTCAGGCTTCCTTTCCTGGGTATAAAGGATGAAAAGACTCCCTGCATCTCCTGGGATTGCAGTTGGAAACAGGCAGCGGAAGGACGTGGATACCTGGTGGCTAGCGACTAAGTTCCTATTCAGCACCAGATTGGCCTGGAGTAAGGTTATCCCATAGTGCAAGAGCCTAAAGAGCTAACGAAAGGTGTGCTGATTTCATGACCCTGCGTGCCCTGACAGAAAAAGTGCCCTACAAGGAAAAAAAACAAAAACCATGCATGGTGGGCACTCAGCAAAAATTACAGAATATGTGAGAAAATCAAATGCCTTAAAGAATGGCCAACAACCCAACAAGTGGGAGTATTTATACCTAAGGAGATTGAAACAGTACATCCTAATATGCTTTAAAATGCGCATTTATTTTATCAGAGAGAGAAAAGAGCGTATGATCCCCGTAACTCAAAAGTAAGGATAAGGCTGAGCACAGTGACTCCCCTGTAGTCCTAGCACTCTGGGAGGCTGAGGCAGGAGGATTGCTTGAGCCCCGGAGACTGAAGTTGCAGTGAGCTAGGCTGACACCATGGCACTCTAGTCCAGGCAACAGAGTGAGACTATTGTCTCAAAAAAAATAAAATAAATAAATAACATGGTAGAATCAGACTTGTGAAGACTTCAGACATCAGAATTATCAGTCACAGAATTTAAATGTTTTCAAATGTTGTAAGAACTAAAGGAGAGTTATGAACATAGGAGCAGATTTGCAAAGGAACCAAACTGATGTTCTAGAAATAAAAAAATACAGTAATCCCCACCTTGTCCACAGTTTCACTTTCCATGGTTTCAGTTACCCGTGGTCAACCACAGTCTGAAAATATTACATACAATAAGATATTCTGAGAGAGAGAAACCACATTCACAACATTCAATATACTATATGTAACAGTATGTTATTATGGTTGTTTTATTTTATCATTGGTTATTGTTAATCTCTTGCTGTGCCTAATTATAAATTAAACTTTATCACAGTTATGTATGTATAGGAAAAAACAGGGTTCAGTACTGTCTGCGGTTTCAGGCATTCACTGAGAGTCTTGGAATGTATCCCCTACGGATAAGGAATGACTATTGATAGCAATTAAAAACCTTGTATCTGTGAATTAGACAAGCTGAAGAGACAATTAGTGAATGGGAAACTCCATCTGAAGTTTTCCAAAGTGCAGTCCAGCAAGTTAAACAGATTGATAATGTAGAGCAAGAGGCTGAAAGACTTGGAGAATAGAATGAGAAGATCCAACATAACATGTGACTGGAGTTTCAGGAGGAAAAAAACTGGGGCAGAGGCAATATTAAAAAAAAAAGTGCCTGAGAACTTCCCAGAACTTTTGAAAATCACCAATCCATGGATTCAAGAAGACTAAATCTCAAATAGGTTCATAAAAATAAAGACATATGCATCCAAAATGTTCTGTTTCTTGATCTGGGTGGTGAATAATTAGGTATTTTTACTTGATAAATATTCACTGAGCCCTACACATGTTTTACGTACTTTTGTATGTTCTAGCTTAAAAAGCAAATTTACTTAAAAATTTTCACATCTTGTATTAATCATAAGTTGCTGCATGCAAATTACCTAAAACTCAAATACAAATACTTAAACAACAAATATTTACTATCTTACAGTTTCTGTGGGGCAGGAATTGGGAATTGCTTAGCTGGGTGGGTGTAGCTTGGGGCCACTTGTGAGGCTGCACTCATCTGAAGGCTGGACTGGCGATGGAGGATCTGCTTCCAAGACAGTTCTCTAACACGGCTGTTGACTGGGGGCCTCAGGGACCTCTCCATAGGGCTTGCTTAAGTGTTCTCATGACATGGCAGCTGGCTTTCCCACAGTGGCAATCCAAGAGAGAAAGCAGAAGGGACCTTTAGGGCCTTTTTATGACCTGGTCTTAGAAGTGAATTCTCTCACGTTCTGTTTTTTTTTTTGACATTGCAGTAGTGAGATGGGGGAAAGTAGTAGAACAAGGAGTTCAATCTGAACTGACATCAAGTGAGATAACTCACTACCTTGGGACTAGGCTTTTTTTTTGAGACAGAGTCTCACTCTATCACCCTGGGTAGAGTGCAGTGGCACCATCATAGCTCACTGCAACCTCAAACTCCTGGGCTCAAGTGACCCTCCTGCCTCAGCCTGCCGAGTAGCTGTGACTACAGACACATGCCACCACACCTGGATAATTTTTCTATTTTTATAGATACGGGGTCTCGCTCTTGCTTAGGCTGGTCTCAAACTCCTGTCCTCAAGCGATCCTCCCACCTTGGCCTCCCAGAAATGCTGGGGTTACAGGCGTGAGCCACCGTGCCTGGCCTCACATTCTGTTTTATTAGGAGCAAGTCACTGTTCAGCTCACACTCAGAGCGAGAAGAATTACGTTCCACTTCCTAAAGGGAGGACTAAGAATTTGTGGACTTAAATTTAAAACTACCTCATACCTAATTGCATTATAATACAATTGGAGAACACAAAGACCAAGAAATGATGTTAACATTAGAAAAGACAGACTGCCTTTCAAGAAGCAACACATGCAGATCCTGTATGTTCCAGAAAAAAAGAAAAAGCAACACAGCAGCAGATGTCTCAACTGCAGCCAGTGTTAATTGGAATGAAAAAAAGTGTCAACTTAGAATTGCATACCCAGAGAAAATATCTTACAAAATGTCTTTAGGCAAGCAAGGTCAGGGATTCTGTCACCAGCAGACTCTAACTAAAAGAAAATATGTGGGAGGATAATGAAAATGTTCTAAAAGTGATTGTGTTGGTGGTTGCACAAATTGGTAAGTATGCTAAAAGTCACTGAATTGTATGCTTTAAACGGGTGAGTGGTATAGTGTGTATAAAGCTGTTTTTTAAAAATAAAAAGCATTCTCCTTAAATTCTAAAAAATATCTTCACACTGAGGGGCACAATCTCAGATGGAAAGCATAAGAAATAAAAAAGAATGAAGAGAGAGAAAGTACAAATTTAAATAGGCATTGACCTTATGAAATAAAAATGCGTTATAGGGTAGAGCAAGGGCTGCTTGGCATACGTAACATCCCCAGTATGTAAGTCCAGAGAGCCGTGGCTGACGTTACAGTCCTGAATGAAGCTCACCCGGCACAGGCGGAAGGCTCTGGGAAACAGGCAGGTTGACGTTTCTAGAGAAACCCTAAGCAAATAAAAGCAGGGTGTACCATTTTCAAAGTAGTTGAGGAAATAATGGAATGAGAAAAAAGTCATTATCCAAAAGAAGGCAAAGAGAGAGAAGGTGGGATGAGTAAACGAATCAGATTTATCAATAATTAATGTAGTAGACCACTAATTTTTCTTTTTAAACTCAGTTTGCTTGAAGTAGATTAACCTGTGACAAAATAAAATAAACTCAGTTTGCTGCTGTTTTAAGAGAAAAACCTTAGGCCAGGTGTGGTGGCTCACACCTGTAATCCTAGCACTCTGGGAGGCCGAGGCAGGAGGATCGCTTGAGCTCAAGAGTTTGAGACCAGCCTGAGCAAGAGCGAGACCCCGTCTCTACTAAAAAATAGAAAAATTAGCTGGGCGTGGTGGTGCACACCTGTAGTTTCAGCTACTCAGGAGGCTGAGGCAGGAGGATCACTTGAGCCCACGAGTCTGAGGTTGCTGTGAGCTAGGCTGACGCCACGGCACTCTAGCCCAGGCAATAGAGTGAGACTCTGTCTCAAAAAAAAAAAAAAAAGAAAGAAACCTCAACCCAACATAAAGGTTGAAGTAAAGGGACTGGGAAAGCTCTATCAAGCACAGAATCAACAAAAGCAAGCTGAGGTGGCAGGAATGACATCAGACCGCGGACTGTCAGAAGCATCATTAGCCACATGAGTGTGCTGTGGAGCAAGGCGCCTCCCGGCCGCCGCCATGGGAGTGTGAAATGGTGCGACTGCTTCGGAAAAGCTGAACACGTGCACCCCCTGGAGCCCAGCAGTTCCTCTCTGAGTGTCCTAGAGAAGTGTTGCACACGTACGCCAGGAGACAGAGACAGGAATGCTAGCAGAATTGTTCACAGTAGCTCAGACACGCGTGTGCGCACGTGCAGTCAACACTAGAATACAGTAATAAGTTGTGGTTCTTACAGTGGAATACTCTGTAGCCATGAAATGAGCCACAGCCACGTGCTACAACATGGATAGATCTTGAAAGAAGTATGAGCCATTTGTGTGATGTTCCCAAACAGGCGAGTGAAACATATTCCCCGAGGATACACACGTGGGTGGTAGAGCCAGGGCCTAAAAGCGCCGTGATGGTCAACTCGGGGCCGGCAGTTCGCTCTAGAGAGGGGCCCTTCGAGGTCTTGACAGTGTTCTTTTTCTTGGCTTGAGGGATGGGAATTCGTTTTATTCTCTATGCATAATCATTTTTGTATACTTTGGCATATGTGCTGTATTTCAAATACAGGTTGTTTTCTTTTTTAAGAGAACAATTTTACTACATCTGCAGTTTCACTACAATGGTCTAGATTACAACATGGAGAGTAAAGAAAAATTATGCAAACTACAAATGTAAAAATTAAAAAGACAAGTTACCTACAAAGGACTGTTTCGCTTTTCGTCAATAGTAGGTGCCAGAAGGTAAAGCTTTTTTCTAAGTGCTGAGGAAACATAAATGTCAGTCTTTTCAATTCTCATAAATAGGAGCGTGACAGATGTCCACAGGCTTACGACACTAGGTGTTTACTATGCGCTGATCTTTGCTGAAAGAACTACTCAAGGATGCTCTGTAGCAAGAACTGGGGTGGGAGCAGGGGGCGGGTGCGGGAATAGACCGCATTTCACAGATACCCGCAAACAGGACTTAAACAAGGAGGGGTTTATTCTTGCATTAAGTGCAAGGTGACAGTGACTCCTTGGGGCCACCAGGGACGTGAGTCCCTTCTGTCTCCCCAGTTGCCACCCTTAGAGCCCTGTCCCAGGTATGAGCTTCAGGCAGGAGAAGGGCAAAGGGCAGGCCAGCTGAAGAAGCCCTGGCTTCAACCCCTGGTCCACAGGCCTGCCTCCACTTCGGATTGGCTGTTACCCTGTCACAGGGCCACCCCCAGCTGCGAAGACAGGTCAGGAATAAGGGTGTTTTAAGCTGGGACATTGTTATTATTGAAAAGTTTTTTCCAGATACGGATATTTATTTTCATAAAAAGACAACAGTGTCTTCCCCTATACACATATTTACAAAACCCAACTGATTAACCAATCTAGAACCTGGATTTTTTCCATTTCTGAACATAACTGGGGACAGGAAATCATTAATAACTACACAATTCCCAGAGATGGAATGTATCCATCAAACAGTGCAGATTATTTAAAAATGTACCTACCTGCACAACTCAGTCTAACCACTGTAATTGAAATTGGGATTTTATGAGAAAGGAGGAGGGGTAGAAAATATGGGGAAGGCAGGGTGCAGGGAAAAGTGGTGAGCAAAGAAACTGGTAAACACTGGAAAGATCAGTACCATCAACTAACCTCTAGCAAGACTGACCAAAAAAAAAAAAAAGATATAAATACCAGGAATGAAATAAGGGCATCATATACCACAGACATCAAAAGGCCAGAAAGAGTATACTGTAAACACCCACATAAATTCAGGAAATTGATGAAATGGTACAATTTCTTGAAAAGCACAAATACCATACACCTCACCCAAGATGAAATAGATAATTTGAATAGCTCTGTAACTATTAAGGAAATTGAATTCACAATTTTAAAACCCTGAAAAAGAAATCTCCAAGCCTAGGTGTTTTGTGGGAGAATTGATAGATTTAAGGTAACTACTATCGAAACCCCAAAAAGATTTTTTTTCTGGATATAGACAAGATTATTTGAAAATGTATGTGGAAAGGCAAAGGAACTAAAATAAACCATTTTTAACTAGAAGAATAAAGCAGGAGGAGACACTACCAATTTCACTACCCACTGTGGGCTTATACAGCTATAGCAGTCAAGTCCTGGTGTTGGTGGGAAGATGCAGATAGATCAGTGGAATGGAATATATAAGCACAGCCAACTGATTTCTGATAAAGGTGCAACACAAATTCAATGGAGGAAGGATAGTCTTCAGCAAGTGGCACTGCAGCAGTTGCCTATTCGTAGGCAAAAAAGAAAAAAAAAAAGCCTAACAAAACCCCTAAACTTCAGACCTCACCACAAAAATTAACTTGAAGTATATCATAGACTTAAATGTAAAATGTAAAACTATGAAACTTTTAGAAGTAGAAGAAAATCTTCAGGACCTAAGACTCAGGGAAAAGTTCTTGGACCTGAGACCAAAAGCATAGTCCATAAAGAAAAAAATTGATAAATTTGACTTAAAATTAAAAGCTTTTTCTCCAACAAAGACCCTGAAGAGAATGAAAAGCTACACAGAGAATATTTGCAAACCACGTATCTGATGAAGGACTCATACCTGGAGTATAAAAAGAACTCCCAAAATTCTACTGTAAAAAACCAAACCATACCAAAAACTCAATTAGAAAGTGGGCAAAAGACACGAAATATTTCACCAAAGAGGATATATAGGATATGGAAAATAAATACATGAAAGACGTTCAACCACTCTAGCCATGAAGGAAATGCAAATTACGATCACAACATCATTACACGCCTATATGAATAGATAAAAAATAGTGATAATACCAAATGCTGGCAAGGATGTGGAGAAACAATCTCTTGTATATTGTAGGTGGGAATGTAAAAGAGTACAGCTACTCTGGAGTAATTTGACACATTCTTAAAAAATTGCACATATACTTCCCATACAACCCAGCAGTCATACTCCTGGACATTTATCCAGAGAAATAAAAACTTCTGTTTACAGTAAAAAATCTGTACACAAACATTCATAGCAGATTTACTTGTATTTGCCAAAAGCCAGGGAAAAAATGTCCTACAGTAGGTGACTGGCTAAAATGTGGTACGTCCATACCTTGGAATACTACTCAGCAATAAAAAGGGATGAAGTATTGATACAGGCAGCAGCTTGGACGGATCTCAAGGGCGTTATGGAGAGTCAGAAAAGTAAATGTCAAATGGTCACATACTGTATGATTCCACTTCTGTAACATTCTTAAAATGACAAAATCATAGAGATGGAGAACAGATTAGTTAGTGGTTGCCAGGGGTTAGGGATGGTGGGGACGGGTGTGACTATAAAGGGTGTGGCTCCAAGGAGATCTTGGAATAGTTGTGGTGCTGGAATAGTCCTGTATCTTGATTGTGCTGGCAGTTACATGAATCTGCACGTATGGTGAAGTGGAATAGAACTATACACACACATTGCACCAATGTCGGGTTTCTGGTTTTGATAATGTACTACAGCTATGGAAGATGTAAGCATGAGGAAACGGAGAATGTTATGCAGGACCTCTGTACTATCTTCTCACTTCCTATGAATCTATATTTCACAATAAAAAAGGTTTTAAAATATAAGTGGTGAGCAGATAAACTGGTAAAACATGTTAATAAATGAAAATGTATATATATACACACACACACACATATATATTTATAAGTATGCTTTCTGTGTTTAAGACAGGACATTCATTCTGGAGTCTGGACCACAATCTTGTGAACGATCAGGAGGGGGTAGTTCAGAGTTAGTCCCGGTGAGTCCTGGCCTTGGTTGGAGACAGCCCTGAGGCCGCTCGCAGCCCCTTGTCAGAGGGCTTGAGATGGGCCAGCGAGGGGCGGTGCCCAGACCAGGCGCTTCTGCAAGACAGCCCTGACCAACCTCCCAGCATTCGGGTTCTCCAGGACGCCTGGCCTCTTCATCTTGGGAGATTGTCAGACCTGGGATGTTCTGCAGCAGCTTGGATGCCCCTTCCCCAGCAGAGGACAGGAGAACAAGGCCTGCTGACTCACAGACGCAGGCTTGGTGCCTCTGGGTTCTGACTCCTTGCTGGGGAAGCAGCGAGAAGCTGGGAGGAAGTCGCACCTGGGCTTGCAGGGAGAGCCCAGGGGCAGTGCAGGGCCTTGCAACCATGGTGAGGAACAGGAGGCTTGGGATCAGAGAGAGGCGCAGCCCCTGAAATTATAAGGGAAAACTCTACTGTCCAGCCTCAAGCCCAAGCCCCTCGTGGGGGTTCGTGCTGCTCACCACCTTCGAGGCTCCCACTCACCTCAGGCGGCCTCTCCACGGCCCGAGCCAGCAGGTGACCATCCATTCAGCATGCCCCTGAGAACCCACCTTGCGCTGGGCACTGTTCAGGCGCTGAGGATGCAGCGGGGAATCTGACAATGGCTCTGCCTTCCAGGAGCTGACCTTTCAGGCGGTCTCCAGGTCTGTGCTGGGAGCCAAGCCCCATCCCTCAGACCAGTCTGAAAGACGCTTCCCCCAGAACGGTGTGGCCGGGCATCGAAAGAGCCCACAGCCCCAAGGCAGCATGGTCAAAGTCCGCACAGCTGCGGCCTTTATTTCCCCACTGTCCTCACATGGCCACTTGGGGGCAGCAGGCGACACCGACGGCCCCTGAAGGCTGCATGGGCCGGCACAGCCTGCTTTCCCCTGAAAAGCACATCACCCAGCCCGATGCAGCATGCCTGCCCTTTCCCTGGGCAGACGTCTGTTAAGTGGCTGATTGTCAGAAATGATCCAGAAAGGGGTCCGGTCAACTGAGACCCACAACAGCAGGGGCATGTCCTGGGGAGGGCAGGCTCCGGGAACTCCAGGGTGTGTGAGGGCCAGGTGGGGTGTCTTGAGTGCCCTCCCAACCCTGGGGACAGGCCCAGCCCTGCCAGGTCACCACAGTCTCACCCCTCCTTGAACTGTGGGTGGGTCTGCATGTGCGGGAGGTGTGTGGACAGGACACCTGGCGGTGTGGATCCACAGTAGTCTGGCTGGGAAAGTGCCCACCGAGACGGTCAGGTCCCCTTGGCCCCTGGGCCCAGCTGGAGGTGGCATCTCCTGAACCTGTCCTGAGCATCTGCTGCTTGGAGTCAAGCTGTCAAGATGCCCAGTGTTGACGCAGGGACCCCCCTATCCACATGGGCAGGGGTGGGCAATCCACAGAGCAAGTGGCTATGTGTGCTGGGGCTGAGGCTCCTTCCGGAGCTCAGGGCTGCCTCAGGGGCTCCAGCTGCCGTGGCTGGGCAGGGGTCTGGGCTGAGTTTCCTAGCCAGCCTGCCCCTTCCTATGTATTTACGGGTTTTCTTTAAATGTTCCCATTACTCAGGCCTCTGGTGGGCACTGAGACAGAAATAAATCCCACAAGGAGCCCAGCCAGGAGCCGGGAATCCAATTCCCCCTCAAAGGCCGGAAGAGGCGCCTGTGCAGAGCCTGCCAGACCACAGTGGCCCGCGTGCCCCACACGGCCACTCCCACACATGCGCACGTGCACTTGCATGCCTCTGCACACACGTGTGCAAGCAGGATTCGCACACATACCACACACGCAGATCGCCTCACACATGCGCGCGCACACGCTCGCACATGCAGATGCCGCGCCTGCGCACGCATGCACCCACACACGGCCCACTCGTGTGCGCGCTCCCCGACGGGCTCACGCCTGGTTGTGACCACGCGCGGGTCTCAGACGCAGCCACCCCCTAAGCGCGGGTGGGTGAGACATGGACGAGGCCGTGGAGGGTGGGAGGAGGCCTCACTGCACAGTCAGAAGGAGCATGGCCTCACGGGAGCACAGGTCCAGGGCTGCCAGGGCTTCTGAATTTGTAAGAGAAGCTGGAAAGCTGAATTTTTATGCGAAATATCCTGATTTTTAAATGTTGGCTCAAGATGTTGAAAATACTGTGAGTGCCAAACCAAACATGTCTGTGAGCCAAATTCCACCCACAGGCGGCGTCCTCAGACCACGAGTCCACACAGACACACACACACAAATAGATACGCACATACACAAACAGACACACAGACACACACACACACACACACACACTGGACGACACAGACGTACAAATGTACATACAGGCATATCCAGACACATTTCAGTACATAAGGATGTACATACACAGACACAGGCATACTGGCAAATAGAACGACAAGCAGCCACACATTGGTAGGCACATTTATAAACAGACACACATGCAAATGCAAAGAAATACACAAACAGACATACATACACGGAAACTGCCACACAATGCAGCCCTCTCTCTTGCTGATGTGTGGGAGCTGGTCGGGGGCAGGCAGCCTGACAATGTGACCTCCAGGCAAGGCCCAGGGTGTGGTCATGCCAGGGTTGTCCCTGACTCTTAAAAATGCTGGAGCAAGAGGAGGGTGTGGGACGAACTGTCGCGGGCTGACTGGAGAGCACAATATGGGTGCTCACAGGAGCCGGGGAAGGGCCTCCCCTGGGAGACTGACTGGAGCATAGCACTGAGGAGCTGTGAAGGGGCTTGCGGTGGCCAAGAGCCCACCCTCTCACGCCCCAGAACCCCATCCTCCAGCCTGGCCTTGCCCGTCTCCCCTGCTACTGAGAAGCAAGGCTAGCAGTAGCCCTGTGGGCACCACCTACCTGCGGAGATCCCCACCAGAGCCGCCAGCAATGCCCCGCCCCCAGCAGTTCTGCCTGCAACTCACCATGGTGGGAGAAATGCCCGAAAACCATGTGGCCTTTCAGTTGGGAAGCTTTGGGGAGATACCTACCCCCCAAAAAAAACAGTGGGGTGCAGTGGCTTCTGCCTGTAATCCCAGCACTTTGGGAGGCCAAAGTGGGACGACTGCCACATTGCTTGAGGCCAGGAGTTCGAGACCAGTCTGTGCAACATAGCAAGACCCAGTCTCTACAAAAATAGAAAAAAAATTAGCCAGGCGTGGTGGTGGCCATCTGTAATCCTAGCTACTCTGGAGGCTTAGGCAGGAGGATCACTTGAACTCAGGAGTTCGAGGCTCTTCAAAAAAAAAAAAGGCTGCAGTGAGCTATGGTTGGGCCACTGTACTCCAGCAACAGAGCCAGACCCTCTTTCCAGAAAGAAAAAACCCCAAGTCTGAGAGTGGAGGAGGAGCCTGAAGGTGTATAATAAATTCACGAACACAAAGAGGCCCCACCTACCCTCTCCTCACCCACAGATGCAAGGCTGTTGTAAGCCTGGAATCCTGGTGTCTGCCTCCCAGACACTGGCCCCTTTCTTGCCCAGAGGCAAGGTTCAGGGTAGATGGCCCCAGCCCCTGGATCGGTAGGATCTGCACAGAATCCACACTCACCGCCCCTTGGATTCCAGCCTGTGTGACCATGATGCTGAAGAAGGAGGGAACCTGTCACATGGGAATCCTTAGCCTTGGGTCCTAAGTGTCTCAGTCTTGCCTAAGGGAAGGATTGGGTCATCCCTGTCCAGACAACCAGAACCGGGCCTGCGGGCCTGTTGGGCAGAAAGGTGGGATTCTGTTCCCAATCAGGTCAGGAAGTCTGAGCAGGGCCTGACCCCCAAGGAGAAGCTGAGGCTCAGAGAGGGAAGTGGCTTGCCCAGAGTCACACAGGCCCAGGCCCCTGCCTGGCTCTGCAGTCCTTTCCTGCTCTGCCCATGCTGGCCAGTGGACCAGTCCCTCAGCCAAGGTGTGTTTCAGTTGGCCATGGTGGCCTCAGGCTGGGGTAATGCTCCTGGAGTTGGCTGAGGCCATCAGGGACAAGGAGCTACACGGCACGCCCCACACCCCCAGCCCCCTAACGTGTCCCCACAGCCAGACCTCTCTTCTAACAACCAGAGCAGAGCCAGTGCCCTCTCAGATCCCCCAGGGCAGGTCCATGTCCCCTCAGACCCCTGGGGCAGGTCTGTGTCCTCCCAGTCCCAGGGGCAGGGTCATGTCCCTCTTGAACCTCCAGAAAACTCAGCCCCCTTTCCTGTCTGCCTGCTGTCCCTCTGTGTCCTCCCAGGGTGAGGGCTGAAACGTGTGGACTATCACAGCCTGCCCGCTCCAGGCACATGGGGCCAGCTCAGCCCTCGCTCTCGACAGGGGACTTGCAGGAGGGTGGGCAGAGGCATCTCTGGGTGGCTCTGGATCCCCTAGACCCCACTCTGAGCTGGGAGCTGTGGACTCACTCTGTCCCCCTTGGGGCCAGGCCTGTGTGTCAGGGCTGGACACAAAGGAGGGCCCCCGGGAGGGTACATTCCTTCCAAGGGTCTCTAGAGGTCTTTCTCTCAGCCTGGACTGAGGGAGGCTGGCCACGGAGGGGCAGGGCCTATCCACATGCCCAAGACAGGTGGGAGCTGGACCTGGCCACCTCCCTGGCCTGACTTGGTGTCCAGGACAGCCTGGGTACCGCAGCCACGGGGCTGAGGAGTGGGAGTGTGTCAGCACCCTCCCCCGCCTGCCCACGGCCCGGCTCTGCTGCTGTTTACGTGTTCCCTGCGGCTTGGCCGGGCTGCGGGGCCTTGAAGGGAGAAGTGACCACCTGGCTCCAGCTCCTGCTCAAGGCAAACAGGGTCTTGACAGCTGGCCAGGCCTGCTGAGGGCTCCCACTTCCTTTGCCAACACCTGGATGGCCCAGGTGGGGCTCAGGGGCCGCTCTGAGTGGAGGCCAGCCCTGGCCCAGGGGCTCCTGGCCTAAGGCAGGAGACCTGGTCCTGGCCCAGGGGGATTGGACTGATGGGTGATGTCCAGTCCTGTCCTGGGCGTCCAGTGTGAGGGGAAAAATGGCGCCATGCCTAAAGGGGGAGGCCTGGCTCTGTCCTAGGTGCAAACATCCTGAGGAGGCAGGGCCAGTCCTCATCTAGGAGGTGTCTGGCTGGATATGGGAGGCCTGGCGTTGGCCTAGGGACACCAAATTTGAGATGAGGGTACCTAGCATGTCATGGGGGCAGTTAGTCCAAAGGGGAAGAATAGCCCTATGTTGGGGGGGCCCATCTAAAGGGAAGGTGGTAAGAAGTCTAAGGGGGGGACATAACTCTGTCCTCAGGGTACCCAGTCTGAGTGGGGAGACAGCCCTGTCCTGGGGTGGGGGTAGGGACTGGTGTCCCCGATCTTCAGGCAGAGGCCAAACCCTGTCCTAGAGGGAATCCAGTCTGAGAGGCTCAGCTCAACTCTTCCCGGGTGCAGCCGGCCTGAGGAGGAAGATGCAGCCTTGTCTAGGGGTGCCCAGTCGAGTGATATTTCAGGGTGAGTGGGCTGCATGGGCTCATCCTGCCCACCCCACAGACCGGGTCCCCGAGGTTCAGAGCTGGCTAGGCTGCAGGGCCCCATCTCCCAAGCCCAGACTCCTCTGTCAAGAGGATCCTGGAGTCGTAAGCCATAGTTTTGTGTTGAGCTGATGGGTCAGTTCAGACCCTGGAGAGGGACATTGGACAGCCCTGGGGAGGGGGATGACAGGCTGTCCTGCTGAGGTCTCCTTTCCCAGCCAGTGCTTCATCCAGGGCCTTTCCTGACAACAGCACCTCCCAATTTCCATCATTGTCTCCCTGCCTGGTTACCTGCCTCCTACCTCCTACCAGGCTACCTCTTCTCTGATCCTTGGGCAGCCTCCTCTGGTCTGCACATCAGAGTGGAGACTCTTCTAAATTTTGCTCAGACCTTGTTGCTCTCCCTCTAGAACTTCCAGTGGCTCCCAGCATCCACGGGAGTGCCTGGTGCTCAGCCTGGCTCAGTGGCCCTTCAGGACCTGGCCTATGCCTCTCTCCTACCGTTACAAACAGGTCAAGCCACATGGAGCTCCACGGGTGTAGCAGGCATTTGGACAGTAGTTTGCCCTGCCTGCCATCTGGCAGGGCAGGCAGGGCAGGCCTGAAGCTGTTCGGTACATGCTCACGCCACCCACCGCCCAAGTGGCTTTGTTGTTTTGGGCCTCATGACCCCTCTCCTCACCCCCACTGGGTGGGCGTAGGCTGTTGGAAATGAGGAGCACTCCTGGACGCCATCCACGGAGAAGAGCAAGGTGGTTTGAGCTGGAGACGGGAAGGCAGGACCGGGCAGGGGCACCAGCTCGTGCACTGACTCAGAGGCAGTGCCATCTGCAGGCTTGAGCAAGAAAAAGAAGCTCGTTTGCACCAGGGCATGGGGCGGGCATGCATTGGGCCAGTCCTCAGGGTGTCAGGCTGAGGAGGGGATGTGCCATTCTGGGGCCCATGAATGGCTCAGGACGGGAGTGGGCAGGGCCCGGGGGGCGGGTAAGGGTAGGTGGGTGTCAGGTGGGGATGCTCAGTGGCTGTCCTGGGTGTCTTGTGAGTGGATGTGTCCAAGCTCAGGGCTCAGCCTCCCGGCCCCTCACGGTTCCTGAGCCAGAGCAGAGACCCCAGCCCACCCCTGCAACTTCTTTCTGGTTGCTGGAGGTGTGTCAGGCCTGGGCGGGGCTGAGAGTCATGTATGGAAGGCTCCCTGAGGGCCACCAGACAGCCAGCGAAGGGTCACCCAAGCCAGGCTTGGGGTGTAGCCAGGGACCTGAGGCATCTGCTGAGGAGGCATCTGCTGTCAGCCCTGGGTAGGCAGTGATCGGGGGCCTGCAGGCAGAGGAGTTGGCCCAGAGGAGCTTGGGTCCCCCGTAGGGCCCGGGTACAGGTAGGTATGGGGAGCAGCTGAGGTGGCAGTGGTGACAGGAGAAGGCTGAGGCCCAATTCCTACATGGGTCCGTTCGAGTGGCTGCTGTGTGCCCCCTGCAAACTCGAGCCTTCTGGGCTCTTTATGCTGGACTGTGCCACACGCCTCTGGATCCTTTCCCTTTCTGGGGTGAGACCCAAGAACTCCTCCATGACTCACAGCCCCTCCCCACTCTGGGGTCAGTCCCCCTACAACTCCCCAACGACGCCCAGCCCCTCCCCACTCAGAGTTCCCAGTTCAGACAACAGGAAGCCACACTCTGCTTCCTTTTCCTTTTTCTTTTTTTTTTTCTCTTTTCTTTTTTTCTGTGTTTTTCCTCCCAGCCCCAGCCCTGAGTGGGCAACCATCCAACCACCTGTCACTTGGTTCATCTGTCCATCCACCCATGTCACAGGTCCAACCCCTGGTGCCTGGTCACATGACCGTCTCCCACTCTTCCTGTAGCAGGGCAGGTGGCCGCTCAGGCCCAGAGGCCTCCTCATCCAAGCCTGAGCAGGAGCCGTTGAGGAACCCATCATCCTTGGGAGCAGCCATGGCAGGTGGCGTGGTCTCGAGGGTCTCCAGGGCTGGGACCCCCGGCTTGGAATGGCCAGGCAGCTGGGGGTGGCCATTGGTGGTGGCAGCAGGCAGCAGGCGGGGGCTGAGGGGCAGGCTGAGTCCTGCACGGGGGCCTACGTTGGTCACACTTGTGTGAGACACCATCGGGCCGTAGCTGTAGCTGCTGCTCCCACTGCGTGCCTTGCGCTTGAAGTCCAGTGCCAGTGTCCAGCGACTCCAAGATTTCTTAATCTCGGCCTGTACCTTGGGGCGGTAGGAGGGTGGGTGGTTAGGTGTGCCCACAACCGCAACAGTGCCACCATCCCTGCCCCTGCAACATCCAGCACTGAATGAAAACAGAGGAGTAGGGGACTACTAGAAAATTCCAAGGCCATGTAAAATCCCACCATCCTCAGAACATGGTGCCTGGCTGCAGGCAACTGGCACACCCAGAATCTACAGGCCTCGAATGGCCCCAAAGGGAGCTGAGCCTTCCAATCTGGGTTACAGAGAATTCAACCGCGGGGCTGGGAAGACCCTTGGCTATGCCAGAGATTGAAGAGCCCTAAATCCTAGCACATCCTGAGCCTGAATCATCTGGAAGGACTTCTCTCTGCCTTCAGAACATCCTCAGGGATTTTCTTAGAAGAACAAGGAAAGAATGGGGCAGAAAACAAGGGACAAGACTTTGAGGAAGCCGCTGGCACATGCGTCTCCTCCCTGCTCTGCCCCACGCTGCCTACTGCTTACCTCGCCATTGCAGAAACAGTATATGATGGCGACAAAAAAGCCCTGTGGAGAGAGGCGTCTGGGATCAGAGCCCGCCCCTTGCTGCCTCCCACCCTCAGCCAGACTTTGGCAGAGCTTCGCACCTGGAAGGAGTTGAAGAGCATCTCATAGTGCATTTGGACTTGCCAGAGCGTCCCTGAGACCTCGGTGTATGGCGTGGCCATGAAGACGATGTAGTGGACGCCAAAGAGCGGCATAAGCACCAGCGTGGATTTCAGCAGCTTCCTGGGCCAGCAGGGCAGGTAGGTCAGGGCCTGGCCACCTCCCCCTCAACAAGCATTGTGCCACCCTGCCCCAGAAGCTACAAAGGGGCCCAAGGCGCTGCTACCACAGGAGGATAACCCCGTTCCCTCGGGATGGCTATTGTCTGCGCAAAGGGTGACAATAGGGACCCCTTGATTCTCAGAGTTGTCCTGGTGTGGACCACAAGTTATGGCCCCCTGTCACCGGGCCCTCTGCACCTGCTGGTCCCTCGGCTGGCATGCACTCACCTCCCATGGCCCGTTGCCTGACGGGGGCTTCAACCAAGTTGTGGCCTTCTTGGGGCCACCCACTGCCCACCTGTCCCTTGGACTCCCTGTGACCAGCTCTTTGGGGGGCGGTCTGAGTTTGTACCCTCACAGACCCCAGCTCTAGCCTTGGGGTGGCCCCAAGGCCTCCAGAAACAGGGCAAGATCCCATCAGTGCCTGGGGCTGGCATTTGGGTGGGGACAGCCAGGGGGTCAGAGCGGGATCCTTCCCTTGCCTTTGTCTTTCCTTGTGTACATGGTGCTTGGAGTCAATTACCCCTGAGCTCTACTCCCAGCTCTGAAGAGCCAGGGCACGGCAGGCGGGGCTCACCGGTACTGCTGCCGCGTGTCGCACCGGCCCGCGTTGGTCTCCCGCAACTTGGTGGCCAGCACTCGGACGATGTTGCTGAAGAGGATGAAGTTGAGCTGTGGGAGTGAGGAAGGCTGCGTCTCGAGGCTGCACCCAGAGGGTGGGGCAAGGACTCTGGCCCATGGCCTGCCACAGCCCTGCTCTGCCATGGGTCTCTAGGTGGCTCTGTGGGCCCTTGGTTTCCCTGTCTGGACTGCAGTGGGGATCAGCTGGTCCTTAGGCCTTGTGGCTCAGACCCTGGGGTCCAGGGAAGCTGCCACAGGTCCCTGTCGGGGCTGGTCGTGGGGCCCAGGTGCACACCCCACCCATCCCTGCTCACCACAATGGAGGCCAGAATGGGCACCTGGATGATCCACTTCTTGTTCCCAGAGCTCAAGTCCCAGCACCTGGGGGAGGTTGAGGCATTAGCCCCCACCCATTCCCATTCCATTCCCATCCTAAGCCTGCCCACAGAGGCCCCAGAGTTGTCAGGGACACAGGACATGGGTGTTGGATGTGACCAGGCCTGAGGCCACTCTTACGGGGCCTTTTTGGAAGTAGCTCCCTGTGACCCTGAGGGGGTTCCCAGCTAGAGGCTGAACTGAGAACTCCTGAAGCTGGGGCTACTCGGGGCCAGGGTACAGGAGGCCCCCTCATATGCTTCCCAGAGGGAGAGGGTCCCAGGGGTGTTTCTGGCCTGGCCTTCTCCATCTGGACCTACCCGGTGTTGGCCAGGGTAGCCCTGACGCCGACCCATATGGCCACGAAGACAGCGGGCAAACCTGTGGGCACAGAGGGGGCAGTGTGTGAGGGGCTGTGGGTGCTGTCCACATCTCCTGCCCTTGTCCTTGATGACCCCCAGCTCACCCCATCATTGCCCTGACCCCCTCACCCCAGGCACGTGGGCTGCCTGGTAACAGAGCCACATTCTGGCATGTGCTGCCCCACCAGCCAGCTCTTGGGACCCAGCTCAGCCCTCTGCCCCATCTCGGTGCTGTGTCATACGCATACCTGTGGGGCACATGTGAAACAGTATGGTCTCCCTAACTTATCCATGCCCGGCCATTATCCCCTCCCCTCCCCTAAGGGTGCTGCTCTGGTGGGGGAGCCTGTTACCAGCATTTCTTGTCCCAGCAAAGCCCCCAGCCCCAACCAGTTCTGAAAGGTCCTAGCCCTCATGGATGAGGCTGGATGGGGTAAGGGTTTTTGTCCCAGGCAGGGGCCACAGGGAAACCTCTGTGTGTCCTGGCCTGAGCCAGCTCAGGTTGCACACAGTACCTCTGAGTGAGCTTTGCCTCTGGGGAAGGAGCCCCAGGCCCTCCCCCCACCAATGTGATTCTAGGCCTGGTGCACCCTTGGAGGGATAGAGTGTGATCTGGGTTTACAGTGAGAAAAAGAGCTGTGACATTTCTGTGCCCCAGGGTGCACTCCCCAATCCGCATGTCTCCAGCCCACCCGGACACCGCCTAGCCCCAGAGCCTGCATCAGCTCTGGGACCAGGTCCAGGTCTCCCTTAACTTGGGGGCTTGTCATGGTGAAGTCAGGGTTAGGGTGTGTGCCAAGGTGCAGGGAGAGGCGGTAGCTATTGACCTGAGGGCCTCTGGGTGCTGAGCACGGAGAGGGCTCCAGCCACCGGCCCACCCCTTTGCAGTCTGGCCAGTCGCCCCGGAGCCCAGCCAAGCTCTGGAGCTGCCAACAATAATGGACAATTATCGGTAACTAGATCCCAGAGCCATGGAGGGCGGGGAGGAGAGCACAGCCCCAGGAACCCATTCTGCAGAGGGGCTGCTGAAGCCCAGATGGTGCTGAGAGGCTGGGCCTGCACTCTGGGCCATGGACCCTGCAAGACTACGAAGGTTGGTGGTGGAGTGGGCAGCTCCCCCAGTCCATCCCAGTGGATCAGAAGGGTAACAGATGCTGGACTAGCCCACAGGGCTCAGGGTGGAGGGAGGGTCCCAAGATCCCACTCTGATCATGAGCTGAATCTTGACCTGGGAGTCCCCCTCTCCCTCTCCTGGGCTAAGCTGCAACCCCAGGTGAATCTGACCCCATATGAACCTGACCCCTGGCAAGCCCTGTTCCATGAGTCTGGAATGGGGTCAGCCACAGAAGGGTGGCAGGCTTCCCACCTGCTGTCCCATGTCCAGGACAGGATACGCTAGGGGCGCCTACCCTCGGTGGTGCCCTCTCACCCTGCCACCCCTGGTCCCACCCTTGCCTGCGCCTCACTACCCCTGTGCCTGCGTACCCCAGCCGAAGACCGTGAAGCCCCACAGGTACTTCTTCTCTGAGAAGAAGGCCATGAAGATGAGGCTGTGCAGGTACAGCCCCTCCACCAGTATCCAGTAGTAGTTGGTGGCCAGGAAGTAAAGGAAGAAGGTCACTGCTACCCGGCAGCCAGCCTAAGAGACCAGCTGGAGTTAGCCAGGGGGCAGGACCTGCATCTGGGGAAGCCAGGGCTGGGCTGGGGCTGGGGGTTGGGCGCGGGGAGCCAGGGGCGGGACACTGGTGGGATGGGACAAGTGGTGCTGGCCAAGCAGGCAAGAGTGGGCGGGTGCCACTGGGGGGCTCCCTGAGGGGGTTGTGTGTTGTTGTCAGGGCAAGCGGCCAGGTGATGGGGTGGCATGGCTAGGGGTACGAGGATGAGGCAGGAGCGTCGCTCATAGGCAGGAAGTGTGGGTCCCTTAGAAAGCCTTAGCGGTAGGGCTGGCAGCAGATGGCTGAGGAGTGCGAGGGACCCTGTGAGGCGGGTCCGAGTGCCTTAAGCTAGTGGTGGTAGCAGGAGCCAGGCGGGGGTGAGGGCCAGGCGCACAGGGTGGGGGCTCCCACGAAGCAGAGGCGGCACCGGCGGGCCGCGGAGGGGCACTCACGTAGCCGGCGGCGGCGGCGGACGGCGGCGGGGCTTGGGCGATGGCGCGCAGCTCTTCCTCCGTGAGGCGCTCGGCCTCGTCTAGCGTGGCGCCGGAGTAGAGCACCGCGTCTTTGACGAAGATGCTCACAGCGCGCAGCATGAAGGACAGGAACAGGTGCATGTGGATGTAGTTGCGTGTGCAGTGCAGCCGCCTGCGGGGCGCGCGACAGCACCGTGGGTGGGGGCCCGGGACGCGCGGTGGGCAGGCAGGAAGCGGGGATGTGCGCGGTCGGTGGGGACCCCAGGCTGGGGTGAGGGGTGCAATGAAGCGGGGAGGAGGCACTCTACCTGGGCCCCGCCCCGGCCCCACCCTCGACCACGCCCTCACCTCGCACCCGGCCTTGCCCCGCCCCTCGCTCCACCCACCTGAAGTAGGCCAGGATGAGCACAGCCACGGTGAGGGAGGCCAGCGACACGGAGTAGCCCACGGTGTAGATCATGCCCAGGCGGTCAAACACCTCCTGTGCAGGTGGGGTGACACAGTCAGAGCCTTGGGACTCAGCGCGAGCATCAGGGTAAGGTTGCTAGAGGAGTCAAGGTCGGGAGTCAGGGCTAGCTCAGGGGTCACTAGTGGGGTGGGGTGAACTTCTCACGGTCAGGTTGGGGAGGAGGAAGGCTCGCACCCGTTCACGTGTCTCATTGGTCAGGAATTTGACACACTCGCTGTAGTTGGCCCATGTCCGGTTGTGCCCCGGCACCAGTTCCCAGCTGCCATTCCGGTCACAGCGTCGATAGGCATGGCCTGCAGGTCGGTGGGAGAGTCAGGGCAGGCAGAGAGACGTCTGGAGTCACTGAAGCCATGAGCTCCAAGTCCTGACATCCCTGTGATCTCCACCCACTCAACTGGCCTTACCTTTGTGATTGAAGTCATAAATGTAGTCGGGACAGGGCACAGCTACCACCTCACCTGGTGCCCCCAGCGGCCAGCATAGGATGTGGTCCCACTCAGGTAGGCAGGGGCGCTCTGTGCCCAGAGACACACAGGGTAGGGGACACCAAGAGAGAGTCAAGTCCATGGTTAGTGACACTGAGGGATGAACACACCTGTGGCTGCAGGTTCCTGCAGGGACAGGTGTGCCCCAGGACTAGAAAATTCAGGCTTGAGCATTCCGGAGAAACCGTATTGTGCCCTTACTCCCTGCTGTGCCCCACACCCACCTGGCCGCGTAGAATTTACTATAGCCTCCATGCAGCTACTGGCACTGGCCCCATTTTCCAGATGGGTTGGCAGAGGCCAAGAGAGGTGGGTGACATGCTGAGGTAATACAACATAGGGCCCTCCTCAAATGCTGAGCCCCAAGTTAAGTCTCTCTCCTTTCTCTCTGCTCTTGGTTCCACCTTCCATGTGTCCCCAAAGAAGGTCAGGTTCCCAGACGAACTCTCCTTCAGCTGGGAGGCTCCCTATGTGACCCTTCCCCATGGACAGGAGGCAGAGGTCTGGTTTCTAGTGCCAACTGGACAAAGAGCTGCCGACCTCACGCAGGTGTCCCCAGTCTTTGCATTTCAGCTTCCTCATCGGGAAGCTGGGATTAATCATATCAGCCTGCACTTCTGTCACCACCCACTGCCTGAGTACCTGCTAAGAGATACCCATGGCCACTAGAGGGGAGAGATACCGTCTCCCAAGTCTAAATCTTAATGGTGGGATTCACAGCAGGGTGGCACATCCCAGCTTTGGGCCCAGCCTCACTACACAGATGCCAAGTGACCTTGGAGGGTCCCCAGCCTCTGGATCTTCCACATTCCATCCCCAGCTTGCAGCCCCTTTCTCTCCTCCTGTAGGGCTCCAACCACAGGACTCTCCAGCCATCCTGGAAGGCTGCCTTGATGGCCGGCCCCACCCAGTTTGGTGAAAGGCTCTCTGTCCTGGGCGCCATATTCCCAGCCCCGCCCAGCCAGGCCCACAATTCCCTCTAGTCCCCAGGGAGCCACAGGGTGACCACAGCCTCCCAGATGTGGCCCATCTGGAATCCGCTGCCCACCCAGCCGGTTCAAACCGGCCCTGTGGCCGAAGCCTGGGCTCTGTGTTCATCCCTCCTCATCTCCCTCCCTCCCTTCTTCTCTTCTGTCCTTGTCCCACTGTCTCTGGCCCCATCCCTCTGCCACTGCCCTCCCCTCCTGCTCCGTTTCTCTACTCACTATGTGTCATAGGGCACTTTGTCTTACACACTGAGTCCCAGACTTTCAGTTTGTACCTCCTGGTCCCCTTTCTGTCTCTGTGACTCTGTCTCTCTGACTCTGTCTCCATGTCTTTCTCTGTATGCCCCTCTCTCTCTGTCTCTGTGTATCTCTTCCTGCCTCTCTGTCTCCCAGGGTTCACTATCATCTCTCTTCCTCTCCATAGGTGGGGCTAAAGTCCTGGGTCCACCCCTGCAGGGTGGTGCTGGGTGACTTCCCTACGTTTATCTCCCAGGGGCCTGAGCCCATTCAGCCCATCCTGCCTGTCCCTCCACATGCTGACCCCTAGGTTCTGTCTCCTCCTAGCCCCTGCCCTGCTTTCCTGGGGAGGGAGCTGCAGCTTTTTACTTTCCACAGAGGGCTCACACGCTGGGGCAGAGCAGTGGGAGTGAGCAGGCCCAGGCCCAGGTCAGATGGATGCATGGAGGCACAGACGCACCTCGGTGCCTGCTGCCAGTGGGCGCCTCCTTGTCCTCAGGGTAGAGCTTCCCAGATGCTTTCTCTTTCCTGGGCTTCCCTGATGTGGATGCAGACGTCCATCCCTTGTCCGATTCCATTATGTCAGCTGGAGAAATCAGGGTAATTATGGCTGTCAGCTGTGCTACAACAGGAGACCTGGGGTACCCTACTGCGTCAGACTCCCCTTTTGAACAGTGGGGAGTTGTCCCCTGCTCTGCTGACACCCCAGACTGTTGGGAGATCTGAGATGATGGGTGAGGAAGTGCTTCACAAACTGTAAAGTGCTTGCCAGGTGGAAAAGTAATGAGAGGAGATGGAGACTGTAGCCAGGGTTCCAATGGGATGGGAGTGGACACCATGTGCTTGTGGGATCAGATAGGCCAGTGGCTTGAGCAGTAAGTGTGGGTGAGACAGCAGAGGTGGTGTTCTTCCACCCAGAAGTCGGACAAGGGCTCACAGGAGCGAAGGCCCCACCAGGGGGCGCATGGTAAAAGTGGACAGAGAGGGTGATGTCCACAGACAGGTTACACAGCAAACATAAAGTCTGGCGGGAGTGCTGTGCAGGTAGAAACGCGGGTGATGCGGAAGACAAAAGCAAGGTGGGGCCGTTTGTCAAAGTAGACAGATAAGTCCACTTACTCGGTCCCCTGCTCTAGGATACTCGGGTAAAGGGTTCGCAGTTTGCACAGTGGCCCTGGAGACTCATCTGAGATGGGGCCTGGGCTTTCTCTCCATTGGAGAGGTGCTGGAGGTCTTTCTTCCTAGCTGCAAAGCACCCCTCATTACCTGCTTGTACCCCCTCAGCTACAGCCCAAGCCAGGGGCCCCTGGCCTTTCCACGCTGGGTCTGTGGCAAGGATGGGAAACTGAGTCCAGACGACCTGAGAATGGCTGTGCCCATTTCCCTGTCTTTACCCTCAGGCATCATTGTTGGGGGGTGGGTAGCAGGATGGGGTAAGGGAGGAGCGCAATGGTGGATGGGGAGGGGACAGAGAGAAGCTCCTCGCAGGTTTCCACAATGAGGAAGAGGGCTGGGCTCAGGATCTGGAGTGAGGGGGGCCAGACAGACCTGATCCCCAGTGACAGAGCCTCACATGGACTCTGCTGTGACCGCAGAGACCATGTGAGGCTCTGTGAGTGTGCTACAGGGTGCATGTGTCATTGTGATCTGGTGTCCTGGATGTGCATCAGTGTAGTCCCCCCAGCAGCCTAAGGGCCAGCTCAGGGGAGGATGCTGCTCGTGTAAGTTTGGGCCTCTTCAGGTTTATGAGATTAACAAGACAGACATCGAAGGCCTGGATGGGTGATAATGAAGCCCCCATTTCAGCTTCTAGGAAATGGATTCAAGGAAGTGGGTGGGAAAGAGCCCACCTTGAAAGGGGGTACAGGAGCAGTGAAATCAGGTGCTGCTCCCCTTCCTTGTGGCAGGGGTCCCAAAGAGAGGCTGTGCTGGTGGGAGGGAACACTCCCTACTTGCTCCAGGTCAAGCGCCCTCCCTGCCAGGCAATGATCATGACTGAATCTGAGATATCCATTCCTATCCTTCTGTCCTCACCCTCTGCCCATCCAGCTCCATGGACCCTTCCATTCTCCCCACCCTGAAGACCTCTTTGCCCTCTGCCCAGGTGGCCTCTTTCAAAGAACCACCCATCTTACTGGACGTGGCTTGGCTAACTCCTCCTTCAGGAAGCTGGCCCGGCCCACCCTGCTAGGGCTGGCACCCTAGTCGGAGCTCGTGATCCTAGCTTGCCCCACCAGATCTAAGCCCTTTGGGGGTGATTTGGACTTCAACTGCCCTACCACCACCCCATGAGAGGAAGTCCTGCACATCTTTGGGGAGACCCTGCCAAAGGCTCTCTCTATCCCCACTCCCAACCATGTGTATGTGTTCAAGAGAACGTGAGTGGGGGCGAGGATGTCTGAGGGCGGGTGGCAGGCAGCACACAGACCTTGTCCTCAGGACTTAGGATAAACCAAAGACAACCTGAGCTTGCTGACTCCACATTTGCACGATTCACCCTACTTGTGGTTCTCACTTTGGCCTGGCCCCCTTACCTGAGTCTACCCACACCTAGAGCCTTCACCTGGCTCTACATCCCACCCTCATCTGGCCCCTTCTTCTCCTGCCTCATCCCCAGACCCTCCTCATCTGGCCCCGCTCCCACCTGGCTTCCACAGGACTTCCTTGAGCCGCTTCTCACACTGGGCCTGGGCACGGTGCAGCAGGAGGATCTGTTCCTCTTTGGTCATGACGTCATCTGCATCCACCTGCCAAGCCAAAGGTCAGACCACAGGCAGGACTTTCCAGCGCAGCAGTGGCCCCAGAGCCATGCCATCCTCCCAGAGGGATTCCCCCCTTTCCAAAGGCTGTGACTCTAGAGAGAATGTGGAAAGTCTGCCACATGAGGAAAATCTGCTCTACGTAGCTTCCATTTTACAGATGGGAAGCTGTGGCTCCAAGGGGTAGGGCCTGCTCAATCAAAGGGAAAAAGGAGGGGGCTGTCCCCTGCCTGCCCGCCAGTAACCCTGTAGGCAGCAGCCACTGAAATTCTCTGTCCAGTTCTTTCCCCAGGGGTACATGGGAACAGGATGGAATGTCCCAGGATGGATCCTCACAGGATCCTGGCTGCCTGCTGGGGACCTGGTGGGTGGGGGTGGATAAGGAGTGGTGAACTCTGGGAAGACAATCCCAGCCTGGATTCCTTCAAGTCCTGGAGCCCTGGAGGACCTTTGGAGTTACCAGTTTCCATCCCAGCCTAGCTCCCCGTCAATGGTTTTCCCAGTGAATGGTGAGTGCTTCAGCCCCTCCCCCTTAGGATCCCAAGAGGGAGAGGATGGAGGCATTGCTGGCAAGTGGCCTGAGCTGGGTTGGGCACTCCAGTGCAGGCTGCGGGTGGGAGTCCCCCTCATTCTGTTGCTTATCTGGGAGCTCCCTCCATCCAAGGGGACCGTGTGTTCTGATGACATGGGACAGGACTTCATTCCTGCTGTTCTCAGCCTGGAATGTCCTCCTTTCCCTTCCTTCCAACCTGCACACACTGGGCATTGGCTGCCACCCACTGGGACTCACAAGCATCATTATAAGGAAGGAAATAAAACATGGAGGGGTGGGGGTGGGGTGGGGAGTGTCTCACCCTGCAAAGGTGGCTGCTGGAAAGGGTCTGAGCCTCTGTCCCCCTAACTTGGGAAGAAAGGAGTCAGAGGGCCAAGGCAGCATGCTGCCCTGGGAACAGCTCAGTATGCCCAGCCCAGCCACTGCAGAGTGTGACCCACAAGGGGTTAATGCATTCCATGAGGCCCCTCAGGTCAGGGCCATGTCTCTTCAGACTCTTAGGCAGCGCCACGTCCCCAGAGACAACCCCCCTACCCCAAAAGACTGCGTTCCCCTCGGATACCACAGGGCAGAGCCTTATCCGCTTAGACCCCGGGCGGGCAGAACTGCATGCCCTCAGACACGCCGTGGCAGGGCCGGCCCCTCAGTCGGAGCCGAGCTGCGCCGGGCGGGAGAACCAGGGGAAGGCAGGCCGGGAAGGGGCGGGCAGACGGGTCAGGGAGCCCGGCTGCAGGGAGAAGTTAATTGACCGCGTCTCTTGGCGGCAGCAGCTACGGCTTCCAGGGCCAAGGAGTCTCCAGTTGGCTCGGCCGGTCTCGGGTTCTGCTGGTTTCACTTAGCGCAGGAGCGTGCGCGTGCGCGGGCGCGGGCGGCGTACCCCTTGTGGCCACGCGCACGCCCTCGGGCCGTGTGCCCTGTGTGTGCCCGTCTCCGGGCGTTCGCACGTGCGCTCGTCCAGCATGTAAACTTGGGACCTGAGCCTGTGTTTCTGGGCAAAGGTCGGCGTGTGCGTGTCTGTGAGCGTGATGTGGTAGCCCGTTAGCGTTCGTGTCTGTGGGCGTCCTGTGCTTCTGCGTGTTTCTGGGTGCTGAGGTGGACCCCCAGATCTCAGCTGGACCCAATGCCCATGGACCCTCTGGAAGGGCTGGAGCAGATTCCCATGTCCCGGCTGCTGGCCCCAGGGCTCCGCTATCCTATGGCTTCCCCACCACAGCTACTGGCTGAGCTGGCTATCGCAGAAGTAGCAGCAGGGTGATGGGGCTTGAGAGAGGGCAACTCCAGCTTGCCCACGATCCAGGGCCCTCTAGGCTAGCCTGAAGCTCTCCTTCTGCCTCTGACATTGGGGACTCAGGCTGCTGAGGGGTCTGATCTCCACCCACCCCACTCCTGTTTTTACAGCACCATTCACCACCATTTCCATCTTTGCTACTAATACCTCCATCAATAACCATCCTCCCGTCACATCACCATCAACAACCACAAGTACCACCACTAAGAGCAACACAACCATCACTATCCCTTCCCAGTATCACCACCACCACCACACCATCGGCAGCAC
This sequence comes from Lepilemur ruficaudatus, assembly GCA_963574885.1. NCBI lineage: Eukaryota > Metazoa > Chordata > Mammalia > Primates > Lepilemuridae > Lepilemur > Lepilemur ruficaudatus. The sequence goes on along the minus strand of CAUYRT010087837.1, from coordinate 36,469 downwards.
CACTACCACCATGAGCACTACTGTTACCATCCATATAACCACCATCACCACAATCACAACCCGTACAACGCCATTACCATCACCACCACCACCACCTCCATTTCCATCAGTACCAGTGCCACCACTCCATTATCACCAAAGGCAACATCAGCACCATCACCGATATTGCCACCTGCCCAGTAACCACTGTCTACACCATCTTTGCCATCTTGTCCTCACTCCCTCCCCACACCTGACTCCCCTTCTCACTCTGCCCACCTCCACCCATTTCAAGACAAACAGACAATGTGCCATATTCTTCCCAGCAGAGGCAGAGCTCTTGAGTGACTGACCAAGGCTCCCACCAGTCCCCAGAGCCTTGCTGACTCACCAGCCCTCCCAACAGACTAGCCCACTGATGTGGCCAGGGGTCACAGCTGATGGCCTAGGCTAGAGGCAGGCAGTCATGGGTTGAAAACTGACTGACCAGTTGACAGATCAGAAACTGACCAACACACCCTCTCACAGGCCCATGGAGTCTCCTTAGCCTCCTGCTGTTGGCTTCACCCTCTCCACGGCCAGGGGGAGGCACCCTCCCTTTTCCAGAGTCTTGTTTCTACAGTGGATCTGGGAATGTTTGGGAGAGGGAAGAGTACGTGCTCCCAGCATGCCATGCTCCCCTCCAACTCCTTCATTCATCCACAGGAGTGGTGGCCCCACCTCTGGCCTCGCTGAACTTTAGGACCTATTTCTCTGTCATCCCAATCACAGCAGAGCTGCCACTGCAGCAAGAATTCAAGTCAGAGTTAAGCAGGCACTTTCCCAAGGAGAGGAGGACAGCTCCACACCAATTGCACTCCCACCTCCAAGCCTCAGAGCACAGCTCCCTTGCCCGGAGTGCCCAACCCCATTCATCCCTCCCTCCAGCTGCACATTCCCTCCATCCAGGGAGGTTCTGCCACCAGCACTGGAGCTTGGATCCTCCTGCACACCTCACTGGCTCTGCGTCTTTGGGAAAGTTGCTTAACCCCTGTGCCTCAGTGTTCCTGCAAAAACAGGGTGATAATAGGGCTGTTGTGAGGATTAAATGAGGTGCTGCATGAAACGCTAGGGCAGGGGTGGGGCTTGGGAAAGCTGGTTGCTATTGTTACTACTGTTAATAGCAGCAGCAGTAGCAATTCATGACTCCCCATCCCATGGGTCCCCTGCTGCCAGGTGACATGGGTGCCTCCAGGCCAGGGACCAGGGTGGCAGGTAGAGATTGTCTGGTTAGATGACTGGGTCCAGGGGCAACAGTGAGGGGCAGATGAGAGGTGGTACCCCTGGCAGAGGGCCCACAAAGGTGTGCCTGGTAAACTTTGGGGATGGAAGAACATCCCAATGACTTCTTGCATTTCTGGATCTACCCTGGACTCATACTGGGATTCAAGGTCACTGTCATGGCCCCCCAAGCTTGGGCCTAGGGGGTAAGAGGACCCCTCCTCTGCCTTTGCCCTGGCTGGGGAAGTCTTACCTCCTGAGCATGAGGGGGAAATGCTGACAACTATGATTTGCCTCCCAGCCTGGCATCCCCCTATCTGCCACTGCCTTCCCCCCACCCACCAACCCCTTCTCCTTGGAGCGTTCCTGTCTTCTCAGCCCAGCTCCAGGGTGCAGAGGACTCAGACTTGCATCACCTTGGATCCAGAGAGTCTGCAGATCTCGGGTCTCAGTGGTGAGGACTCAGGGGCTGGGGACTGAGTCCTGGCCAGGGGTCACTTAGTCCATACCCACCATGGTGAGGCCACCCAGCCCTGTACCAGGTGTCCCATATCCCCCAACATACCTCCTGTGGTCTGGGTTTTGGGCCGGCGTGACTCTCCCTGACCCAACCATCAGAGGGCTCAGCTTCAATGCCCTCCGCTCTAGTCCACCCTCCCCATGTTTCCCTCACCTTCTACATCCCCACTTTACAAACTGGGACACTGAGGCCGAGAGTCACAGTTAGAAAGCGGAGGGCCAGGAATGGGGCAAAGGTCCACTTGACACTAAAAGAGCAGCCCTGGAGGAAGGGACAAAAAGGAGGAAGCAGCTGGCCACTGGGTCCCCAGGTGCCAGCCGCAGCACCATATTTCCATGGAGACCTTCCGGATTGTACCCTTTGCTGTGTCAAGCAATCATCTCTTTGGAGACCCCCTAAGGCAGCCTTCTCAAAGGTAATTTAGGGATGGAAGTAGATACAGAGGTGATGGTGGTGATGGCAGCTTGTCCCTGGCTCTAAATGAGCAGAGGACAATTAGATCCAAGGCAGTTGATGCCTTCAGCAAAGCCAGGAGAAAATCTTGGCTAACAGGAGACCCCTTTGTGACCTCCTGGCCTTCCTGCAGCTCTCCTCCAGGTTTCACTACTGGGACCCATGCTGGCACCCCTTGATGTCTCCCATGCCAGCTGGCTGGGACTGCTCCTCTACCCCCTTGCTGCCCTCCGTCTGTCCGGCTGGCCTGAGCAGGCTCCTCGTCCTGCCCCACCACTGCTGACAAGTGCTGACTTTTCCTCCCCCTTGCCAGGCCTTCCTGAACAGGCTGCCTGTGTTTGGGGCTGGGAGGGGCTGGGGGGGAGGCACTGTGACGCCTCTCATCCTGGCCAGCCAGCGTGGCCGCCTTCAGGGCAGGCAGTGGGATGGAGCCTGGAATGGCAGAGTTGGCTGCTAGGACCCTGTGGATCTTCACACGTGGCCCTCCCTGGGCTGGGGGACCAAGGCCTGGAAGGATGGCATGGCCTAACTTAACCGTAGCCTGGTTAGCAGAATGGGGTCCCACCAGGTTTCCCTTCGGGCACAAGGCTGGCTCTAGAGTTGGTGTTCTTAAGGGTTTGGAGGTCTCCGATGTCTTTGGAAACCTGAGCAAAACTTTGCACCCTCTTCCTGTCACGTCCCATTTTGCAGACAATTTCAGGGGTCCTCAAAACCCTTACCCCACCTTTTCTTTTTCCTGGGGACTCTCTCTCTGAAACAGCTGCCTTCCTGACGTGGTGGCTGGACCAGGGAGTGTCCCCAGAAGGCCCACAACAGGAATCTGGGGGAGGCTGCTTGACGCCTCATTAAAACATTCCGAAGAAAACCCAAGTTCCCAAGTTCCTGGGAGGGCTCAGCCCCCCTCCTCCTGCTCTGTCCACAGGCAGTTCCGAGAGCTGGGGGGCGGGAGGGGGATGAGTTTAAGAGCAGGTGATATAAAAAGCTTCAACAAATCAATACAAAAAACATAAATAACCCATAGAAAGATGGGTAATGGCTCTAAGCAGGCTCTCTTAGAAGACAGATAATAAATCAATGAAAAGTGCAAAAGTCATTGCTAATCAGCAAATTAAAATGACAAGGCACACCATTGTTCACCTCTTCAAATGGCAAAGGTGAGAAGGAAGGAATCCTCATAAGATCCTGAGACAGAGGATGTGAGGAGAGAGTCCTCCTGGCCAGTCTTGGTGTTGTGAGTATAAACTGGCACAAGCTTTTTAGAGGGCAAACTGGCCATGCCTATTAAAATAAAAAATGTGCATGCTCTCAGACCTAGCAATGACAAAATCTAGAAATATCCTACTGGGAAAGAGTCACATGGGGACGGACATAAGAGGGCATTTCAAGGAGCTTCCTCGTCACCATTTGGAATCATACACACACACATTACATTATGCAAAAGCAATCTAAATGTACATTCCTAGGGACTGCTTAATGAATCCCAGGTTTTGGAATACTACGTAGCATTACAAAAAGATTTGTATTTATTGACGTACAGATCTCCCACACACACCTTTAGGTAAAAAAATGCATATGGCAGAGCCCTATCTAAAAACCAATGTCATTTATTTAAAAACAATCTACCAAACAAAAAGAAAATCACAAAAATGAACCTACCTATTTGACATGTACACGAAGAGTTACCGATTGGAAGCACACAGAACGTGGTATGAGGACAAACCCTCCACCCAGTTAAACATGGTTTTCCCTGGAAGGGGGAACGGGGTTTGGGAATGATCACGGGGACTTCTGTTTAAAATGTATTATGTGACCCTTTCATAAGAAAGAACACATTCATGGATTAGTTATGAAGTTAAAAATAAGAAAGTAAAATAACACAAGGATTTAATTTTTTAAAAAAGAAAGAAAAGGAAGGAAAAGAAAGCCTAGCGTGAGACATGGGGATCTCTTGCCAGCGGCGACTCTCACGCTGCTTTGGAGGAAGGTGCTCAGTGCAGCAGTCTGAAGACCTGGGTTCAAATCTCACTGTGCCACAGACTGTGTGACCCCCAGGGCCCTTTCTCATAAAATGGCTGGGTGAATGGATGGAATGAGAAAACGTGACAGATTCTAGCTCAGAATCTGGGGACAGCCAGTGCTCAATACAAGCCCTTCCTTTCTTTAAAAGCAAGCGTCATGGCCGAGCTACCCCTGGAGCAGGCTTGGGGGGTCCTGTACACTCCTAGACTGTGAGTCCTCACCGAAGTCTCTTCTGAGTCCTACCCAGTGTGGTCACATCTCCACACTCGGGGCCTGCCCCACACGGAGCTTCAGCCTCTCCCGCTGCAGGGTCTCCTCCACATTGCATGCATGTTGGGGGTATCCTTGGGACGAGGCATCCCCAAAGGACAAGAGTGCCCTTTGCCACCTACTCACAATCCATAGGCCCATCCCTTTTTCCAAACTTCACTCCCCCTGACCCCCAGCCTCCAAGGTGCTCTTTCCTGTAAGGTACCAGCTGGACTAGCTGAGTCAGGCCACAGCCAATATCCTCCCCGTGGGACACTCTTTGGTCCCCCAAACATGAGGTCAGTGGAGATATGAGCCTGGTCTTGGTGCTGGCTGGACAGGTAGCATACAGGTTTGGTGACAGGGCTATCAGATGAGGTTGGTGGGCTTGCGGGGCGCTAGCGCAGCTCCGGATGGGAGCAGTAGCTCCTGGCTGAGGAGAGGGAGTTGGCAGGCTGGCAGCCTCTTGCTGGCTCCAGCTGAGCCCAGGGGGCCCACAGGACACTGGATGGGTGGGTAGGCTGCATCCCTGCCTCTCAGGCCACATCTTCTAGCCCCGAAGCCAGGGAGTGTCCAGTGAACTCACATGCTGCAACAAGGTTCTGGGGCAAACCCAGCGCCGGCATCTCTCCTCTTACCCTACCCTCAGCCACGGGCGGGCCAGGGCGAAGCCAGGCAAATTCTCTGCGTATAACTCCGCTTCCCTGGAGAGCAGTGTGGGGCTCTGGGTACCCGTATCCCCCCACACAGAAGCACAGGGCTCAGCACTTGGTTGGCATGAGATAAATAATGGTCATTGTGGTTGTGTGATTTGGGTCAGTTAAAAATGGGGACAATAACATTCCTCAGAGGGTTATTGGGAAGATTAAACTGACTAATACATGTGAAGTGCTTAGAACAATGTCTGGCAAGTAGAAAGCACTACAGAAGCATTTACTAAATACAAATAAGAAAACAATAGACCTGGGTGCACACATGCTCGAAAATGCACACACAGGTGCACACACAACTGTGCTCTACAAGTCATGTGCTGACCCACAGCTTCAGACACACAGGAACTCACACAGGGGATCAGATACTCACAACCACAGGCGCAGATGAACACTATGCCCAGAGTCCCACAGAGCCCTGCTCTGACACACAGACGCACTCTCAGGACACCCACACCCATCACCTTGCATACTCACCGGACAGTCATGTGCACACGTATGTGTGCACACACAGAGCTCACCTAGAGAAGGGTGGGGAACGGCTCTGTCCCCCAGCATTTGCCAGAGTTTGGAGTGTCTCTGCACAGGGTGCCGGCCCCTCTGGACCTCAGTTTTCTCATCTGCAAGCATTCCTATGGGCTACATCTTTGGCTTAGGGGAGCTTTTGCTGGGGCCAGAATTGCAAGGGCATAGGCCCAAGGGAATGGGGAGTGCTGAGGACCACAGAGGAGGGGAGAACCTCAGATTACGGGGTTCTTAGGCTAATGTTTCCTTCATGCCCTTTTTAGAGATGGGCAACTGAGGTATGGAGAAGGGTAGCCCAAGGTTACACAAGCATTGGGCAGAGATGGAGGAATCCCAGAGCTGCTGCCTCCCGGTATGGGGCTCTGTGCTGTGCAGAGAGCTGTTGCTGGTCAGGAGGAGGAAGCGGCCTGTCTGCCCCTTTCCCTAGAAGGCAGAAGCCACCACCTGGCTGGGGGAGAAGGGGCCTTGAAGTTAGGCACACAGGCAGACAGCCTCCTCAGGAATGGGCTGGTCCTCTGGGGTAGGGCTGCTGTGGGATGTGACTGAGGGCATGGGACACCCCTCTCCCCAGGAAGTGGACCCCGGACCCTAGCCCAGGATGAGGAGGTGCTGCCCCTCTGTGTTCCAGCTCCCTGACTCTGCCTGCCTGTCCGTATTTCTCTTTGCTGTTTCTTGTCTGTCCACCCTCCTGCTCTTGGGAGCTCTCATCCCTACTCCCTTTGTCCCTGCCTCTCTCCAGTCTTCCCTACCATTCTGTCTCTTGGTGTCCGCTCTCTTGAGAGCGGACAGTATTCCCAGGGGTCTCCTTGCTTACCAGAGTCCCTCTCAAGCATGCTTCTCCTGCAGGGGTGTTCTGTGAGGTCAGTTTCCTTCAGGGGACTTTCATCCCTCCTCCCTGGGCAAACAGCTTCCACTCTGGGTAAAGCCAGACATGTGTGCATGCATGTACGTATGTAAGTGTGCGATCATCAGAGCTGGAGGGGGCCCCTAAATCTTACCCCTTGCCTGGGTGATTCTGGCCTCAGACCTACATCCCTGTGTCCGGGATTGCAAACAAAACTTGCAGAAAACGGAGGTCCCCAAAGAAGTCTGTAGGATTCCACACCTGGGCCAAACCCAGCCTTCTTCTAGATCACAGGATCATCTTCGAGGGAGATACAGCCATGGTGCTCACAGAAGCAGAGGATATAATCCCAACCACAGATTTCCAGATCTGGGACCCTAAACCCAGACTTCAAAAATTGGGAGACTTCAGGCATCTGGAACCCACAGTCCACACATCCAAGACAGTAGGCACCCAGGATCCTGGGTCAGAGGGGACTCTCACCCAAAGTTCAGACTTATGGGGTAACCCAAGACTCCGTGCCCTAGACCAACCCCAGGGACCCCAGAGTAAGCCCACAGCCTGTCCTGGCGTGTTGGCGGCGGAGGACTTACCAGCGCGTATGCGGAGCTGAGCACCGGACAGCAGAGCAGGAGCGCCAGGCCGGGTGCGATCCGGGCGGCCCCCATCGCCACCGCCTAGGGCCGCGTCCCTCGGGGCAGCCGCCGCCGCCGGCCCTGGTGATGGTGGGGGGTGCAGAGCTGCGTCAGGCTGGGCAGCCCCGCCCACGCCCCGGCCTAGGGGACCCCGGCGGCCCGGCGGCCCGAGGCCCCGGGGCCCGGCGCGGGGCCCATGCGCTGAGGGCTAGCGAGCGAGCGAGCGCAAGGCAGAGAGGGAGGGCAGGAGGGAGGGAGGCAGCCCGAGGCCCGGCGGGCGGCGGGCGGGCGCCGAGCGCTGCGGAGCAGCCCGTCTGCCTCCGAGCGGAGAAATCACATCCATATGGCCGGGCCCCCCGCCCCCGGCCCGCCCCCGGCCCCCCTCCCGCGCCGCCTTTTCTTTCTTTTTTTTCTTTTGGGGAATTGGGAGCTGTGGCTTCGCCCCACGCCCAGTGGGGGAGGGGACGGGGGAGGGGTCGGGGTCGCGGTCTGCAGGGGGTGAACAGGGCTGTTATTTTTAGCTCCGCGGCTTTCCGCAGTAGGGGAGTCCGGGCCGTGCTGGGGGTGCGTTTTGAGCCGCGCGGGACGTATGCAGCTAGGGGGACTAGAGCCCAACTTTGCAACGACACTAAGCCCTTCGGTGTTCGGGCCGCCACTCCCATCCCCTCGGCGCTCTCGGTCCCCTCGGCCCCCCATCCCCTCGGCAGCCGTCTCCCGCACCCACTCCCCATCGTCTGTCGGAGCCCTGCTTGCGCCCGCGCGGCTGAGCGCGCTAGCGCCCGGATGCTCTGTCTGCCTGTCTGTCAGTCCGTCTCTAGCTCCCCCAGCCTTGGCCTCAGTTCTTCCAGCGGCCCCAGCTCAGTCTCGGTCACTCCCTCGCTCCCTCCCTCCCCTCCCCCTTCTCTCTCTACGAAAACATTTGCAAGTTTCCAAAAAAGCCACCGAGCCGAGCGGCTCCGCAGGGCTCCGAAGAGGCGCAGCCGACTGACACCGAGACGGACCAGCCTGGCTGCCCCGGCCAGGCCCGGAGTCATCCCTACCCAACCCCGGCCACCTCCCTTCGGCGCCTGCCCCCAGTCCCGACTTACTCCGAGCGCGCCGCCGCGGCCCCCGCCTTGCCATGGATGTCGGGGCCCCCCCGACAGCCTCCCCAAGCCAGCGCCCCGTCTGCGGCTCCGGGGGGACTTCATGGAGCTTTCGGATGCCCCCCTGGCCGGCCTGGCCTCCAGCGCCCCCCGCCCGGCCGCCGATCGGAGCCACCGCCCGCCGCGCGCGTCCCTCGCCTCGGCGTCTGCCGCTCCCCCTCCCCCCGCGGCCTGGGCGCTCTTCCCTCCCCCGCGCCCGCCCTGGGCCTCTCCCGCCCCTACCCACCCCCGTCGCCTCGGACGCGGATGTGTGCAGGGGCAGAGCGGCGCCCGCTGCCCCCTGCCCCGGGACGTTTCTTTAGAGGCCGTGGCCGGGGGTCGTACGGCGGTGGGATGTGAGTGTTGGGGGACGGGGCGGGGGGAGCTCTGACATCGACACCCAAGAACCGAGCCTTGGACGCTGCCGCGGCTTCATTCTCTTCTTCGAGAAAGCACGGAGTTTTTAATTTTTTCTGATCGTCCGGCCCGGGCTGGCGAATGGGGACCCTCAGCCGAGAAGCAGGCCCTTTTCACGGGAGCATCCCCTGGGGGGGCCGCCTGGTACCCCGCGCGTCCCTGGCCACGGCTGTCAGCCAGCTGGGCTCCTGCTCGGGCTGGGTCGGGGTCCCTGGGGAGGCTGCTCGGCTGTCAGCCGGAGCCTGGCTCGGTCGCCGCCGCCCCCACCGCCCGCCCCTGTCCAGCCCCTCCCTCGCCTCGCCCCCCACCCTCCGTTCCATCCCCCGGAGGTCGGCCCGCTCGGCCCTAGACCCTCCCCCACCCCTGCCTGGGTCTCCAGCTGCAAGTCTCACTCCCTCCCTGCCCAGTCTCTACGGGTCCCAGTCTCCGGGTCCCAGTCTCCAAGTCCCAGTCTCTGAGTCTCGACACATTTCAGCTGCTAGCCAGGCCTCTTCAGCTCCGCCCCTGGCCCCAACTCTGGCGGTTCAGGGCTGCAAGACTTGGGGCTCAGCCGCAACACTCACCCTTGAGCTTCACATCCTTCCCTCATCCCCACCCCCAAATGCTCAGGGCTAGCTCAGGTCTGCTGCGGACCCTCAATTTAGGGGAAGGGAGGGGGCAATACACGCGGGCTGGGGCCAGACAGGGGCAGGGCTTATGTGCTGGGCCGGGGAGGGGACGCCGAGCTCTAAGAGGGGGGCCCTTCAACCCCAAGCCTACCACTCCCCCCTCCACCACGCCCCCCACCAGGTGGGGAAGCTGAGATTGAGGGAGGAGCTGGGATGCCTGGAGCAGAGGGCTTTAGGAATTGCTGTCGGAAGCTAACCTAAGTGGCTGTGGAAAATATCATCTGGGCTAAACTTGCCAGTTTACCAATTGTGTGTCCTGGGCACTAAACTCTCTCACTGTCTGGGCGTCAGTTTCCTTGTCTGTAAAATGGGGGAGTTGACCAGCTGATTCAAAGGGCACTTTTAGCTTTACTGTTTAGTGCCCACAAGGGTGGGCGTCCAGGCCCATGGGCTCCAGGGGCTCTCCAGACTCAGCCTATGGGAATTGAGCTCCTCAGAGCCCCAAACCTGCCCTCCAAACCTCAGTGTGAATGAGCTCTCAAGCCTAGTCCAGCTCACTTTACCCATCTCCAGTCTCAAGCCCATCCATCCTCCAGACTGCCCCTACAGCTGTCTTCTCCACACATTTCTATGGCTGCACCCCTTCTCCGTGCCCACTGCCCTCAAGTGTCTTGTCCCAGCATTGAAGGACTGTGCTGTTTGAGACAGTTTCCTCCAAAGACAACTCTCTCCAACAGGCCCTGTCCACTGGACTCCTAGCCTTCTCCCCATACTCCCTCCCCTGCCTGTGTCTTTGCTGTCTCCTCTGCCAGGATTGTGTTCTCTGCTTTGTGTAAAGGACACCTCTCCCTCCTTGTGTCTCCACATTCCCCATTACTGGGGGTGGCTGTGAGCTCAGGGCTGCCTCCTATGCTGTGTGAGCTGTTTGGAAACAGGGACAGAGACCCAGGTGCCCAGAGTGGGCACCCAACGAACACTTGTGGTTCTTCAGCGTTGTATTTTGATGGTCTCAGCTTTATGTCTCTGTTTCTATGTGACTCTAAGTTTTATGGTTCTATGACCACTGACCTCCCACCCACCCACCTCGGTGATGAAAAAAGAACATTCACAGAGGCATTGGAAGGACTGAGAGGTAAAACTAGGAGCTCATGGGTCTGGGGAGTTCTCAGTTCTGATACAAGAAAGCTTGAGATTTGAAAACGAATAATATTTGTACTTGGGAGGACCAGAGCAGGCTGTGGACAGGGCTGCAGAGAGGGATCTGATGGGCTTTGGGCCCCTTAAGGGCATTCCCCTAGCTGTAACTCACGTGCCTCACCCCAGAGTCCCCTGCTGGACATTCCACAGCTGTGGGTGGGGCCACTGATCCCCTAACTCACCCTCAGGCATCTGGTTAAAGTACCACCATGAGGGTGGGGGTGTCACACGTTAACTGGTAGCACCCCAGCAGAACCAGCCTACCCTTTTTGACAGTCAGGCCCCAGGGCCTTGGGGGTCAGTTTCTGGTTAGTTTCAGGTCAGTTTCAATGGGGTTTGGAAAGGCTTGACTGGGGGTGGGGAGTGGGAGTGAGTTCATGTCTCTGATCCCTAGGCTAGGGCCCAGGAGGAGGAGCCAAGATGGTCACTGGAGCTCAGAACTGGAGCAAGGGCTGGGCCCTGGCTCCACCCCTGCTGGTGTGGCAGCCCCAGGCTGACAGGCCTCTGCTGCCGCCATGCCACTGTGAGTAGGGCTCTGGCCAAGGTACACAGACCCTGGGGCCAGGGTGGGCACAAGACTCCAACAGGAAAGACAGAGGCTCAGCTCTCTGAGCTCTGTAGCCTAGCCTCACTCCATCAGAAAACCCTTCAGGAAGCCCCAGCCCAGGGGTCTCTGGGACAAATGGCCCACATCTGCTTCTTTGGCACCATACTCCCCCAATGCTTCATCCCAGCATTAGTCCCAAAGTCAGCCTCCAACCCGAGGCTTAGCCTTGATCCCAGACTGAGCTCTCCCCCATGATAAACCCTGCCCCCAGGCTGAGTTCTTATTCCACTCTGATTTCTAGCCCCTGGCTGAACCCTGACCCCAGGCTGATCCTCCACCCCAGGCCTCAACCCCAGACCTCTCGGGTTCCAGGCCCCTCTGGAAGCTTTTCAAGGCAAGGGGCCAGTAGGGAAGGGGATGGCCAGGCCATAAGTGAAGCGAGGTGCCACTTTTACAGCCATTTCGGCTGCTCATAAACACCCCCCCACCCAGCTGAGTCACTGGAGGCCCCCACAGCAGCTGGCTGGGCAGCCCCTTCCCCTCGCAGCAGGAGCCTGGCTGCCTGGCTTTCTCGCCTCTCAGGAAGGTGAAGTGAAGGAGAGTGGGAGCACCTGGGGCCAGCAGGCTCTGTCCCAGTCAGGGAGCACTCCCAAGGTGGCTAGAGACATAAGCTTCCCATCCCTGCTGGTCCATGTTCACAGGCCTCCTGCTGTCATGACACCAGGTCCACAGACACGTCTTTATGCAGGCACGCCTTGTCTGCCCACGGCACGTACAGCCCGGGCACGCACACACTCACCCGTGGGGGACCACAGCCTCTCCCCTCCCAGCTGTGCTCATGCCCTCTGGGCTTCCCCGGACCCCACTCACCGGGAGCCCACAGGCCTTCCAAGCAGGGCCTGACGCCACACAGCAGACTCAGGTTGGCCACGGGGAGGCCATCGATAGCCCCTGAGCAGCTTCTGTGGTTCAGGCCTAAGCAAGGATGTTGCTGTTGGGGACAGGAAAAGGCCTGAGTCAGAGCTTTCACTCGAAAAGAAAAATTAATTATTTTTTACCGAGTCCTGAACTGGCCTAGGACTTTGTCCCAGATCCCTAGTTGGGGCGGGGGGTCTGGGGCAGCGTGGGAGAGGCAGGTCCAAGTGTGCCAGTGTTCAGATGCCCTGTGATGGGCCCTCCCCCCAACACCCATGGGTCTGCCTGCCAGGTGCCCTGGCCACTCAGGCCCTCACGTGTGTGTGTGCCTCAGTGGTCCTCTCCTGGTCCTGCCAAGCCTCTCTCCAACTCCCCTTCTGTCTGTCCCTGTGTCCCTGTCTAACCCTTCTGGTCCTTTCCAACATCTCAGGAATATCAGGCCACCATAAGATATGAACAGCTCCTACAAGTCACTTCATTCAAATTTTAGGCACCCAGAGAAATCAGATGAAGGGTTGGGGTGGTTCAGACCTGTGTCACAGGCAAGAAAACTGAGACCTTAAGAAGGTCTGGCCTCCCAGCACTGCATATCCAGTGGCTCCCAACCAGGAGAGATGTGAGGACCCTCATTCCTTTCTAGCCCTTGTCCCAACCCCTGCAGCGCCACAGATACCCCGTGTCTGACTCCTTGCCCACTGGAATGTGGGCTTCTGCTGTGGAGCCAGCCAGGAAGCCCTCTCTGTCTGCCCCCCAAACCCCTCTCCTACAGCTCAGGGTTATGCAGTTACCAGTCACAGAGTGGACAGGATGACCGCCCTTTCTGGGTCTGCAGAACCAGGGCTGGATGCTTAGGATGAAGATGGGGGCAGAGAGGGAGACAGAGACCATGCAAGATCCCGGAAACTTCACCCCAGGGCCCAGTAACCCCGGCTGGAGGCTGCCCTTCTGCCTGCACCCAGCCTGAGCTGGTTTGTGTCTGGAAGTCCCAGGCTCAGCCTGACAAGGTGTAATGATTCACGTGGCAGCTGCCACTCAGCACATTCCAGCTGCAGCCCCCAGTGCCTAGCACGTAAGGCTGCTGGCCCCAGCCACCCCTCAGCCACTGCGGTACATTTCTAGGCCCCCGGCCCCAGGAGCCACCTCTCCCTGAGTCTTCTAGGCTCCTGGAGAGGGTACCACATGCTACAGTTTCTGAAGTACTTTTTGGTTCACAAGCCAGAAAGGGAGGCAGGGAGCTTGTCATTACCTGGCCTCCAGGTGGGGGAAACTGAGGCCCACAGAGCAGAATGGACTGGCCAGGGTACATAGCAAGCCTGTGACCAACAGCACTTACACTATTTGGAAGTGTGCCGCTCCCAGGATGCGTGGCCATTCTGTGGCCAGGCCAGCGGGTGCCAGACTTCAGCTCCACAGGGCAGTGGGCAGTTGTGTCTAAAGGGGGAAGAGCTCCCCTGCTGTCTGAAAGCTTTGCTCCCACTGCTCCCTGACTCTCCACTCGGAGCCTCTGCCTCTACTGAGTCCACAGGCTCTGCCCTGCCCTCCCACGTCCCCATCTGCACTGGCCAGGGAATCAGGAGGCTGGGGCCTATTCTGTCCCGACCTGTGGGGCTCTAAGCTGGGCCCCTTGCTGCTCATGGCCTCAGTTTCCTGATCTGTCATCAACGGATGGGCAGCTTGAGGCTCAAATGGGTCTTGGATGCAGGCAGCCATATGGATCTGAAAACCGGAAGCCCTTTCTCCCTCAAGCCTTGGGGCTGCAGTGCGGGCCAGCCTGTGTTCCTCCAGTGGGCCCCAGCCCAGGGCTCTGAGGGGCGAGTCCAGCCCTCAGCTCCGGGGACAGGAAGTCGTATTTTGGTCCTGGGTCCTGGGGAAAGAGGCAGGGGGAGAATGGCCGCTCAGACCCAGCCATGTTTACTCGGGCTGGCCCCCTCCGAAGCTCAACAGGCTCCCATTCATCGGGAGCCCCATAAACCCTTTGGGGCTCCTTGAGGTTCAGAACGCCCGGACGCCAAGCCTGGCTGCCCTGGGGGCCACCGGCAGCAGGTGGGGCACGAGTGAGGCAGGCCTGGGGATGGTGGGCGGGAGCCTCAGACACGCCTCAGTTTCCAGGTCTTTGCACTGCAGCAACGTGTCCTGCCCACGCATGTTGCCGAGCAGTTGGGGGAATCCAGGGAGGTGGTGGAGGCTGAAGTGCTCCTTCGATGGCCTCTTTAAAACTGTTTTCTTAGATCAGGCCCCAAAAGGCAGGGCTGTGTCTCCTCAGACTAGGCTCTTGCAGGCGTGTCCTCAAACTGTATGGCCTTTGAGGCAAGCCTGAGACTGCAGTGGCCCAAACCAGAGCTGACTTCCTTGTGGAGACCCCCTACCTGGCCTTGGCCTGCTGACAGTCCACACTCTGGCGGGGTGGGCGTGGGCACACATCCCACCGGAGTAGGGGAAGTCTCTCATCTTCTCCAGCACTCTTGTCCTCGTCTGTTCAACAGGAGGTCTTCATCGGAAGCAGAAACGTTGGGATTGGACAGGTCGTTGAGGGATGAGGCCCTAGGTCTGCTTACCCTGGTGTGGCACGCTGTCTGCAGCCCTCCAGTTGCACCTTATTTGGGGGGTTAAAGCATTGTCCTATCATCCCTGGGAATGGAAAGGAGGCAGCAGCAGCGTTTGGTGGGGAGAACTGTGGCTTGGGGGTTCAAACCCTGCCCAGCTTCCCCACTGAAGCTTGAGACCCCATTGAAATAATTCCATCCCCACCTTCAGTTCCCTCAGCCACTGACTGGGGCTAGAGTGGACACTCTCCAAAACCCAGTCCCAAACCCCTCCGCCCTGCTGTTCCCACGGGCAGCTCTGAGGGAGATCCCTGGTGGTATGGGGCGGGGGTAGGAGAAAGACCTCCCACCCCAGATCCCCTTTCAGCAGCACACCCCCCCCACATGCCCCGGGCAACCTGGCCAGCCACTGGGGACCCTGGTGGGGGGCCAGAAGGGGTCTTGTTTCCCAGACGCCTTCCGGGTGGGGTGTGACTTCCCGCTCCAGTGGTTGTAAAATCCCCAGAAGCCTGGCGGGTCCTTAGTGTGTGTGAGGGGAGGTCTCTGCCTTGGAATAGCCCCCTCCCAGGCGTGTTTGACACGTGTTTCCGCCTCACCCGGCATGGGCTCCCGCAGCTGCTATTTATAACCTTTAAGAGCTCCTGCCGACTGCAAAGTTTTCTTAAACTCAAAATATCACTGAGGTCCTGGGCACGCGTTCCAGAGGCTGGCTGGGTCCTGCGGTTTGAAGGGAGGAGGGGGCCAGGAAGGAGAGGGCAGTGGGGAGGGGGTTAGCTCAGACTCTGGGTCCTTGCTGGGGGCTGTGTCAAGGAGACCTTGGGTGGCGAACCCTTAGTCTTCACACTCTGGCCCGGTTTGGGCCTGGAGGAGCCCTCTATGTGGGTGGTCCCTGCTCCAGCTGGGCCATCTCTCTGGGCCTCAGTTTCCTCTTATCCTGAATGCCTCAGGGGACACTGTCTGGGGTGAGGCCATGAGCTGGCGGACACTGGGCACGTCTCTGGGGCCAGGATTGGGCCTGCGTCTGCCTGGCTGTCCTGCCCCCAGCACAGAGCCTGGCCCAGAGGCACCGTGGACGTTGGCTGAACTGGCCAGAAAGGGGAAACACTTTGGGGAAGTTTATAAAACTGTGTTTGGGAGAGCGACATCCAGAGAGGGACAACAGCGTGCCAGAGGTCACCCTGCTCATCCAGACCGAGTACCCAGGCCTCCCAAGCACCCGTGCCCTCTGAGGTGAGCCTATGTGGGAGAGGCTGAAGGGCCCTCACTGGGGACAGGTAGGTTGCTGGCTTGGGGGGTTGGTTCTGGGGACAGCCGGAGGGTGGCTCTGCATGGCTCAGACAACTCCCTGAGGCTGGCGGGGCACTGGCAGCTGGTGGCGCTCAGTGAAGGCAGCAGCATAGCCTGCTCCTGCCTGCTCCAGCCACCACTCTGTCCTTGGGGCCTCTCTGCCTCCTCAGGAGCTGGTGAAAAGCCCCATTTCCTGGACTCAGTCATGCACTCCTTGGAGAGGTTGGTGGTCCAGGCCTCTCCCAGCCCCGCTGTAGTCCTTTCCTGAGCTGGTGTGGGGGACCCAGAGGCAGGGGACTGGAGCACTGACCTCCTGGCCACTCAGCACATCCTGTCCCCAACAGCAACTCCCTCTCCCAGCACAGCTGGCTCCGGAAGCCATTCCCACCCAGTGAGCAGTGCTGGTCCAGGATGGAAGGGTGGCCGCCCCCGGTTGTCCAACTCAGTGGCTCCATATCAATTTTCCCACTCAGACATAACCACAGAGGGCTCCTTGGGGGCGGAGGGGGCAAGGAAGTGATGACCTAGCAGATAGAGGAGAGAGGGGAGAAAGGAACGTGTTCTGACAGCTCGGCCCTGCCTTCCCTGGCTCCTTGAACGTGCACTTGCCGTGTGCTGGACTACGCCCGGAGACTTGGAGAATGAGGCCGGCCTGGCCCATGCCCTTGGGGTGCCTGACCCCACAGCCCTATATTCCCAGTCCCCGAGCCCACTGGGAGCTCCTGGCCTCTGCCCTGCCTGACTTGTCCTTCCCTTCTCAGCCTGGAGGGCTCCTGTATGCCCTTCAGACGCACCCTCTTCTCTGGAGTCTTCCTGGATCTGCAGGCCAACCCCCGGCAGAGCGAGGCCTGGCCCTCCTGGTTTCTGACTAGGGAATTGAGTGCTGGGTGTGATGCGCTGCTTCCTCTGTCCTAAGGGACCATGAGCCCCGAGTTCTGGACATCAAGCACCCGGCCCCTGCAGCCCTTGTCTCTCAGTTGCTGTGGGAGGTTCTGTTTCCTCATAAGGAGGGAGAAGAGCCCAGGACCTAAGAAGGACTGTCCTCAGGCCTCTGGACAAGCCCGTGTCATTCACTGTGAGAACGTACTCCTCCAGGGAGCCTCGCGAGATTGAATACATCCGATGGCGAGTTCTCAGAAGATCGGGGAGCAGCCCAAAGGCCGTGCTGGAGTGATTCTAGCCTGACCCTGAGATGGGAGACTGGAGCCCGGGAGGCCTGGAGCTGGCAGGGAGGACCCACCCTGGTCCCACAGCCCAGCCCAGCCCAGCTGTCCCTTCAGCTGCTCCCTCAGGAGGACGATGGGGGTAGGGAGACTGGCATGTCCTCTCTCCAGACCCCAAGGCCAGGCACAGGGGGCCTGGAAGTGGTGGTGGCTCCTGGCAGCCTGACCCTGGGAACTGCATCTGCAGTGGTTACAGGGGCGTGAGCATGCTAGTTGGAGGAGGGCTGGGGGACGGGTCTTGGGACCCTAGGCATCCCCTCGGGGCCCTAGGCCACACCCACCACAGAGGCTCTCCTGCCTATGCTATGCCCTAGACCAGGACTCCTGAAGGCAGGGCCCCCTTCAGATGTATGAGGCTCACTGTCCAACAGGCCTCCCTGGGACACAGGAATATCGCAGTCCCTCCCAGCCTGTCTGCAGGATTGCCTGAGCCCCTGTGTTTATGCAGAATTCCAGCCAATTCTTCCCCTGTTCACTTGGCCCTAAGCTTCAGCTCTCCCCACTCCCTGAGACCTGGGCAGGGGCAAAGATGGGGGCAGTGGGAGAAGGAGACTTGGATCCAAGGATGACCCACACTGACATCACAGATGCCCCATTGTACAGGTGAGAGCACTGAGATCTCCAGAAGGGAAGAGGCTCCAGGAGTCCATTATGGGACCATGACCAGAACTGGGTCCCCTGGCCCCAGTTGGCCCCGGTACCAATCCGAGGACCAGCACCCTGATCTGCTTTGTATCAGGGGGATGCTGCTGCTCCAGTGTCTCCTAACATTCCAACTGTCCCCCCAAAACAGTTTCTCCATCCAGCCCAGCTCCAGGCCACTGGACACAGAGCCCCTGACCTCAGCCCGGCTCTAGAACCTCAGGAGGCTCCCTGGGGCAGAGGGGCTCAGAGAGCTGGGAGCCTGCCTGGCTTTGCCCCTCCCCATCTGCTCCAAAGCCCTCACTTGGGGGTCCCATGCTGGCCTGAGGGGTCACTCCACATTCCTGCGTACCTGTGAGTCTCTGAACCTGCCATGGTCTCCCCCACAGCCCTCGAGGCTGGCCTGATGGGGACTTGCCTGTCCCCCAGCCATCCTTCTTCCCTTTTGCCTTCCTCTTGCTTGCCCTGGGGTCTAAGATCTGGGAAAGGAATGGGCCGGGAGCCTTCCAGAGAGTTGTTTCCCACGAGAGCCGAGCTCCGACCCCGTCCTTATCTGGCCTGGATGTGCCAAGAACAACACAGATGCTGCGGCTCACGAGTCTCACATCAGGGACGCCGACCTCCTGGGCCCAGCTGCTCTGCTCGGACCTCTGTTTCCCCTTCCGTGAACAGGGTGGGGTGGAATGGCCCTCCAGGCACGTACATGCAGACCGTGCCAGGCCTGGTAGAGTCCCCTGATTTCTGTTGCCTTCCGCCTGTTCCTCCTCCCCAGTGCTCCTGATTTCCACCCAGAAATCATACCTGGGTATTCTTTCTGGCCCTTTGAGCAGCTCAAAGATGTGGTGCATTGGCTGTGGGGGGGAGGGTGTGTGCATGTGCATCCAAAAGCGTGTCAATGTGTGCATATATGTGTGCGAAAGCACGTCTGTACAAAGGTGTGTGGATGTGTGTGCACAAGCGTGTGAACATGCATGCAAAGGCATCTACGTAGCATGAGGATATGTGTGGAAAGGTGTGTGGGTACAGTGGGTCTGCTCTTGGCCCAAGAAGCTGTGGGCCAGGGGTCCTGAGTGAACGTGCCTGTGCATGTCTGTTGGCCCCAGTGCTGGTGGAAGGGGACCAGGCAGAGTGGGCAGAGGTGGAGCAGGCAGTGTCCAGGGGCCGGTGGGTATCTCCAGACAGACAGCAGACACAGACACACGGCAGGGGAAGTTTAGCCTGACTGGGGATCCTGAGAATGTGTGTGTGTGTGCAAGAGAGAGCAAGAGAGCGAGAGTGAGCGAGCGAGAGAGAGAGAGAGACATAACCACACTGGGTGGGTGGGTGGATATATAAATACCCACGCAGGCAGGTACCGGAATCGACCCTAACTATTCCTGGCTGGGGACTTGGGCCATTTTTAACGCAGCATCCACACCCTGGGCCACAGAGGATTTTTATGTGGCCACTGGAGGCAAGGCCACAGCTGGTGCTGGGTGGGGCAGAGCGAGGACAGCCCTGGGTCTGGGGGGGCCACCACAGCTAGGTGGGGTCTGCAAGGGGCCTGGGGGGCTATCCTAGCCCATTCTGCCTCTCCACTGTCATCACCATCACCTCCTTGTCACCTTTCTGCTTTCACCGCCACCACTGTTGTCCCTGTCCCCGGCACTGCCTCCTTTCTCATCCTGTCCCTCTGTCCAACAGCCTATGCCCACCCTCTCTTCCTGCATCCTGGTCTGGTTTCACTCCTTGTCCACTGGGGCAGCTGGGAGGTGGGTGAGAGGTGGGAATGACTGTGCCTTATGCCAGCTGGGAACCGACGTCAGGGTCGACAGGACTGCTCTGGGAACTACATCCTCCCTAGGGCAGTCTTTGCCCCTGGCCCACCTACCAACCCTCTATCCCTTGCTTCTGAATCTGCCCCATCTCTCTCTGTCTCTGTCTCTCTCTGTGCTCTTGTCTCTGTCACAGTCTCTGTGTCTTGTCTCTGCCACAGTCCAGGGTCCCCATCTCTAGTTTCTCCATGATGGCCTGGGGGAGCCCGTTCCTCCTCCCAGCCAGCGGGAACCGTTTGCCTGAGACAGTTGGTCCATCCAGGCAAACAACCACTCAATTCAGACTCCTCATCTGACTGACGGGTTTTTTTTTCCCCTGCTAAATTTACTTGCATTTTTGACTGAATTGGCCATTCAACAGAGGTTGTGTCCACAGGCCTCCGCCCCGCCCATGCCAGCAGATGAACAGGCGCACAGACAGACACGCACACAGAGCCAGGAGCACCCAGGCATGCTCACACCTACGCGCGGTCACAGCCTCACGCTCACGGGGACACATGCAGGCACACAAGATTACGCATTCCCACACAATCACGCATGTGGCCCCATCCTGGTGCCCATGGTCATGCACACATAGACCACACACACTCCTACAGTCACACACATGTTCATGCTTCACATGGCAGTGTCTGTGTCCCCTCAGACCTGTTCTGGAGAAGCTTTGGGGAAATGGAGGCAAGGGGAGCAGAGAGTGTGGCCCAGGGTCCTGAGCTGGGCAGAGCCCGAGCCCAGCAGCCTGGGGCAGCCACCCACCCTCTCCTCCAAGGCCAGCTCACGTCCCGCCCTCCTTCCTCCTCCCTCAGCTTGTCCAGGTGGGGTTTCTGGTCATTTCAGGCCGCGGCTGAGCCCCTGCAAACCTCAGTAGCAGCTCCCAGACCCCTATCCTAAAAGGGGACTCTTTTTTTTTCTTCCAAGGACAATAAATATTTGCTCTTTGGGAAACTGCTGGTGGGAGAGTACAGGGTTTGGCCCACTGGCAGGGAATGTCCAGGGCAGTTTAGGGAGGCCACAGGCCATGCTGGGGGGAGGGGCAGGGCCCCTGTCCGGAAGCTGGAGCAGCAGGCAGAGCTGGGAGCTGGAGCTCAGGGCCACACCTCCTCCTGTCCCCTCTGCCCGCCACCCATGGCCTTTGTTGTCTGGGTTCCCTTGACCAGCATGTGGGTACCCCCATCCTAGACCCCTCTACCCCGAACCTCACCCCGCAAGAGCCTTTTCTCTGCCCCCCCACACCCTCGACAGCCCGTACCCCTGCTCCTGCACTCAGAGTGCATGGCCCCAGTTGGCATTCTGACTTCTTGGGCTAAATAAGGGGTTCGATATTCCCAGACACAATTTCAATACCCTTCCTTAGACTAGTCACTGAGGGCAGGGCTGATGCCCCCTGTCCAGGCCCCTGAGAAGAGACCATGGCCCTGAAGTCAGGGCTGTGACCCCCTTCCACAGTGGGCCAAGTCTGGCCAATGCTGTCCCGATGCTGTCCCCCATGAGGCCCTGGTCCTTGGAGGCTCCTGCCTGCCCCACCCCTCCACCATGCTAAATTGGGCTCCCAAATATAGCGGCCGTGGCCACAGCCGTCCAGGACACCACAGCCCCAAGCGTCAGTCCTGGGCCAGGATCAGAGGGGCAGGAGCTGATTATAGGTCCCTGGGCCAAACCCAGGGTTTGCCTGCCAGCTTGCTGGGCTCTGCCACCCCCACCCCTAGAACCACAAGGTTGGAGCATCTGGTCCCCGTCAGCACAGTGGGTATAGGGAGGGGCCTGAGGGTTGTGTTTGGCCTGCCCAAGGACAGAGTTGTCTGTGTGTGGTGTGGGGGTAGTGAGGATGGGCTGGGTCTCGGGGCAGTGGCTGTCCTCTGAACCTAAGATCGCCTTGCCTCACCTGTGGCCATTGTACAGGTGGGGAAACTGAGGGCAAGAGGAGCAGGGACCAAGCTGGGTCACAAGAGTATGGGGAGTCTCCTGCCTCCTCCTTGGACACTCTTTCCCATCTTTCAAGGCCCTGGGCTGTGCCTCCGGGAAGCGGGCCACATCCTGTTGGTGGCAGAGCAGCTTTGCTGGGAAGTCCTCCTTGGAGTCAGACTTTCACCCACGGCTCCAGGTCTGGGGGATGGTGCAGAAATTCATCTCCTCCTGGTCCTCGTGCCTACCTCATGCCACTTCTAGTCAGAGTTGCTGGGCAGCCTTTGCCCTCCCTTGGGCCATCGTACCCCTATCTGTGCAACTGGGTAGGGGTCTAGGGGCCCCACTTGTGGTGGGCAGTTCACATCTATGTGGACACACATGTGTGCCGTGGTGGGTGAGCTGCAGCCCATGGGCCAGCCCACATCAGGACAGGGTCCCCAGGACCTGCTGTGCAGCAACATTTGACCTACTTCTAAGGCTGTGGGTCTGGCCCAGGCCGCGTTCTCGACTCCTCCGGGAAGTGTGGGCCTGCATCCCAGCCCAGAGGCTGTGGGCCAGGAGGGGCGGGCCGGGGCGGGCCAGGGCAGTCTGCGGAGCCTGTGGCCCAGGGGACAAGGGCACGTGGGGAACCCGACCCTCTTCCCCTGCTTCTGACTCTGGCCTCACCTCCCCACAAGCTCTTCCACGTGGCAACCATCCTCTGAGCTCCCCAAATTGGCTCTGACGGGATGAGGGACATTCCTCATGCCCTTCTGAAAATTGTCAGGGAGGTCTGCCAAGCACCCACCCCGCTGCTTACCAGGAGTTTACCCCTTGCACCCTCCCTGCCCTTGTCCATGCAGGGCAACAGTCTGTGCAGACCTGGAAAACCACCAGCTCCTGTTCTGGGTCCTGGGTCTGAGGTTTGGGTTGGGTTTATAGTCCTGAAGTCTGGGTTTAGAATCCTAGATCCTGAGTCCTGGGTCTTGAATCCTGTATCTGGGGTCTGCGTTTAGAATCCTGGGTCCTGAGACTGGGATCTAGGATCTGGAGTCTGGGTTTAAGGTCTGGGTTTGGCATCCTGGGTTTTGGAGTCTGGGTTCAGGGTTTAGGTGCCAGAATCTGGGTCTGGATCCCCAGTGTGGGGTCTAGTCCTGGACTTCGGGTCCCAGGTTCTGAGTTTGGGGTTCCGACTGTGGGCTCTGAGTCTGGGGTCTGGGTTTGGGATTCCAGTTTCCAGATCTAGGGCCGGAGTTGGGACCCTGGGTTCTAGAGTTTGGGTCTGGGAAGCAAATGTCTGTTCCCATCCCTTCTACCCCCCCTGCTGGCCAGTTGTGGTCAAGTACCTCTTCAGGCTGTGAAGAGCAAGCCTGAGTAGAGGTGGGCGTGGGGAGGTGCAGGTGGGCTTGGAGGCAGCTGCCGCTGCATTGCTGTCCCAGGGTGCCCTCTGCATCACCAGAGCTCCTGTCGGTCAGTCAGCAAATCCCCCTATCTCCCCTTACCCGACTCCAGGGATGGGGCTTGGCAAGGGGTCTAAATCACCCTGTGAGAGGTGGGTAAGCTGAGACATTTGGGATATTTGTTCATCCAGTATTTACTGAGTGCCTACTGTGTACCAGGTCCTGGGGATATAGAGCTGTGGAAGAACAAAATCGTCCTCCTGTGATGGCTGACACTCATGGGAGAGAGGGCACACAGAAGAGACCAGAGAACAAAGAGACACACTCATTTTAGTGGATGCGGGGATAAGAGGTTAGGGAGAGGGACAGGGCAGAGAGCAGGACCAGGGTGGTCTGAGGAGGCTTCTCAGAGGAGGTGACATCTCACTGAGACCAGAGACCCAAACAGTGGTCCCAAGGGGAGGAAACAGCCTGTGCAAAGGCATGCGGGTCTAGAAAGCACCTGGAAGGAGGCCAGTGTGGCTAGGGGTCTCCTGCCTTAATCCACAGGCCCCTCAGAAGTCAGGGCCCACAGCTTCCCCTGCATCCCCCTCGGCTGGGGGAGGGGGAGGTCAGGTGGCTGCCCTGACTGCAGCAGACTGGGCCACAACTCAGACATCAGGGCTGGGGCAGCTGAAACGGGTAGGATCCAGGCTGTGCAAGTCCTGCCAGGATCTCGCCTGCTTGGCAGCCATTCCTGAAAGGCGCTGAAGCTCAGGCTAGGACCTAGGTGAGAGGTGAGCACCAAGCCTCGGTGTTGCCTGTCCTCACTGCCCACTGCCACCCGCCCCTCTGTGCCGCAGCCCCTGTGCACACCTCTCACACTCTGCCCTGTCCCGCTGGCAGTAAAGGGGCAAGCCCCGGGAGGGCTTTGGCTGATCCCCACAGAGTCCCTGCTAGGGGCTGGGTGCTCGTTACAGTTTAAAGGTCGTCCTGTGGGTGAGCTCTGGGCACCGTTGCTCCCGGAGGCTGGCAGGTATGCGCAGAGTCAGAGCTCAGACAGTTGAAGTCCCGGCCCAGCCTGGATCTGGGCCCTGGTGAGGCAGTGAGGATGGCTCTGTGCACCCTGTCCCGACTGCAAGACATCTGCCCTGTGGGAAGGGGCCCAACCACTCCCTCCACCCTGCCACACACAGGCAGAGGAAGGTGGCGCTGTGTGGCTCCGGCTGGCTGCATGAGCCTGCCCACCCCAGAGCACAGACCCGGAAACCAAGGCCCCGGACACTCATGTCACTGACTTACCCTGTTTGAGCAGCTGCCGGGTGGTTTTGAAGGGAGAGCAATTGTGTGGGGATGAAAGAACTGGGATGGGGGAAGGGGCCCTGGGTATGTCCTCTGCCCTGGGCCTCGGTTTCCCCCATGATGAATGAATGGCTGGGGCTCCTGTGTGACTTTTGTCCTGGGGGTCAGCAGGCTTGGGCGATGGGGCTCCCGGGGGACGTCTCTCTGTGTGTCCCCCCTGGCTGTCTTCTCCTCTTATGGTATTTCTGGCTCATCTCTGCCGACCCTCCCCCCACGCCTTTCTTTCTCAATACTGTTGCCAAACATCTGGAAGAAAAGTGAAAAACTTGGCCCCCCCCAAGGCCCGGATGTTGTCAGATTTCCAGATGTGGGGTGTTCTGCCCTCCAGATGAGGGGAGGAATGTGTTCTGGCCAGGAGGGGGCCCAGCCCCAGGCCTGGACTGCTGTCCCCTCACAGTGAGGTTGAGTGACAGGACAAGAGAGGCACGGGGCCCAGCAGGAAGAAGGTGGGGAAGCCCCAGGTAGAGGCCCCGGGGAATCCTCGCAGGCTCGGGCTGCAGCCCTCTCCACGCCAGGGAAGTCCCTCGGGGAGTGGGGGTGGGCACTGCCTCTGAAGTTTCTATCAAAGGCTCCAGGCACTTAAAAATAACCAGGAACACCTCCTTCCCACCCCCTAGACACAGACACTGGGCATGCAACAGAGCCCAATGTGGTTGCAAGATGTCCCCGCTCTGGGTGTCCCGTGTTGGAGCAGCCTCACGCCAGCTCAACCTTGCCACCTCCCCAAATGGCGGCCCAGCCAGGCTGATTCTATCACTGCCATCTGCCGAGGGCTGACACCAGGGGCAAACCCTGCTTAGCACCTTGGGGTCTCTCAGAGAGGAAGACCCTCTCAGGGGCCCCGCCGGAGAGTCGGCAGAGGGAGGCATGGGGCCGTGGAACAGCGTGAGAGAAAGCTTCCTGGAACAGGCCACAGCGGAGCTCCGACAGTGCCAAGCAGAGGAGGGGCAAGGGCACTCTGGCAGGGGCACAGTGGGGGTCCAGGCCCCTGGGCGTGTAGGGAAAGGTGGGTCACTGGAGCTGTGGGAGGGGCAGTCGGAAGCCGGCGAAACTGAGAAGCCGGCCTCACGGCCAGGCAGGCGCTGCTGAGGGAGGCCGAGGGGGCCCCGAGCTGCTGAACTGGCCTGGGCTGGCTGCCCTTGCTGGAGCAACACTCATTCTATCGCCCCTTGGGGTGTTCCCGGAGATCCCCGGACCCACAGCTAGGGCTGCAGCTGCCTGCCATGACAGACACTTACACGCAGACATATAAACACCCAGACATAAACACACAGAAGCAACACCCACAGACACGCTCACGTAGACACACACAGATGCACACTTGTAAACCCCCGATACAGACCCACAGAGATAACACCCAGACACACACCGTCCCCCACGTAGACACAGACACGGCACACACAGACTCTGACGCTCATAAAGGCACCCAGACAACACACAGACCCTTTCCACACAGACAGATACAGAGACCCACACATACATAGACACCCAGGCAGACACACAGAGACAGCACACACAGACATGTGCCAACCTCCCTCCGCACCCCGACCCCGACACAGGCGCAGATACAGGGGAATTCGAAGCATAGACGGGAAGTTTAACTCAAGAGGTGTCTTTGGGTAATTCCAGTCCTTCTGCCCCAGTATAGCATGCAGCACACACTTGGACCAGGCTTCTACACCTGTTCGATTCATTAACCTGCTGAGAGGCGGCAGGGCCCCTGTGTTGGTATGTGTGCGTGTGCACATGGGTGTGTGCATACGTGTGTTGAGCAGTGGCCTTTGTCCCCCCTCCCCCTCCCTCTCTCCAACAGGTGATTGGGAGAAATGGAGAGCCCCTCCCCCACCCATTCCTGAGCCTGAACAATGCCCTCCCCAGACCCCAAAATAGCGCCTGAGCCGAGCCAATGTCCTTTTATGGCCCTGTCCCTATTGTGCACTGTAGGGGTGGGGCTGGGGTCATGAGGTGTCCAGGCAGGATAAAGGACTGGGCACGGTGGCTCACCTACCCTGCTGTCTGCAGCCTTCTCTCCACAGCCCTCTCTGTGCTTACAGTCCCCATGGCCCCCAAAAAGCCAGATCCCAAGAAGGATGAGGCCAAGGCAGCTCCCAAGGCAGCTCCAGCTCCCGCGCCCGCACCTGAGCCGGAGCGCCCAAAGGAGGTCGAGTTTGATGCCTCCAAGATCAAGGTGGGTGTGGGAGCCCGGTTGTGGCAGGAGGGGCTGGGCAGGTGAGTGGATCCCAGAGTGGCCCTACCCAGTGGCTGGTCAAGCTCCAGAAGTGAGCACTGACTGAGCTGAAGCTGGAAGCTTCTGTGCAGGGGTCAGACAAGCTCTACTTGCTTCAGGCATCAGGAGGACAGTAGCAGGAGAGATGGGGGTCAGACGTTAGGCAGGACTCCCTTGGTGCTCCTGAGAGCCAATGCATTCTCAGGGAGGACTCTAGACTGGAGCTTGAAGGGAATGTCTTTTTGGTGGTTTTGGAAACTGACTCTCCCTTGCCCTTCTTCCTGGACCTCACATCCTTGGGGTTAGCTGTTCCCCTACACCCTGTAACCAGACAGGGATCTTCCTTGTCCCGCTGAGGGGTTCCCAAGTTCATGCTAAGTCCCCAAGGGTAGATGGGGTGCAGAGTAAGGGAAAGTGGCTCACACTCACCCCCTGTGTTGGTATGTGTGCATGTGCACGTGAGTGTGTGCCTATGTGTTGTGTTGAGGCTGGGTCACACTCACCCCCTCAAGGTCACTGAGCCCAGAGCTCCTGGACCTCAGCTTTTAGGTGGGGGAATTGAGGTACAGGCTGGGTAGGAACATCTCAAAAGCCATGTAAGAAGCTGGTCGTGGAGCTATGCCCAGTGGCCTCAGGAGCCTCCCCACCCCCCACTAAGAAGTCTTTCCCAGAGTCTAAACTTGGAGGGAGCCATTACTGCCACCTGTGGCATCTGCATAGCAGCACGCCTGCGTCCTGCCTGCTCCCTGTGCTTGGCTGGCCACCAGCCACTGCTGCGCTGGCTGCCTCCAGAGGGGCCCTGTGGGGCCGTCCCCAGCCGCTCATGCCCAGCAAGACTTACACCCCACCTGTTCACATGTGCCTCCTGTTCATGAGTCCTTCCCAGAGGCACCTACCCATGTCCCTTCAGACAAGGGTCCAAATCCCAGCTTTGCTCCCGCTCAGTGGCCAAGCCCCTTCCCCTTCTGAGGAGCCTCGGTCTCCTCAGCTGTCAGACAGGACGATGAGCCCCCCTTGCAGGGTTGATGGGGAACATTCAGAGTATTTTACTTAGAAGTGGCTCCCTGTCCCCTAGACACCCTGGGGCCCATGGCAGTGCCAGGTCTGAGGGTGGCACAGATCCCCCTCCAAGAGGCAGGGATAATGAGGGCCCTCATGTGCTCCCTCAAGCTGGGACGTGAAGGACAGGGGGCTTTTGCTGGGAGCTCAGGGACCTTAATCTCAGCAGGTCTTCTGGGGAGAGAGAGTCTCAGGGGGCTAGAGAACAACTTCTTCCCAGCGCTGGCTTGAGCCAGAAGCCATGCGGGACAGCCATGGCCGGTGGCGCACTGTGGGGTGGGAGGGGCTCCCAGGGAGCAGCAAAGGGAGAGGCACCAGTCACGCCCCCTCCTCCATGCTCCTTTCCCTTGTGTGACCTCGACCTTGTGGTGAATGACTGCAGTGATAAAAATAGACCTGGTATCGGGTGAGGAGGGGGACATGGGGTCCCAGGAGGGCTCCTGACCTCAGAGTGGCCCCAGTGTGGCTTCAGCAAATACTCGGCCAGCATCACCCCGGCCCCACACTGTGCTGGGGTGTGCGGGCTACCCCGGGGGCCCACAGACAGGGTATGTGATTGGCTGTGCCCAGCCTCCAGGGGCCCTGGGGCTCTGTGTGTAGGCACACGCACATGCACACTCATGTGAACACACATACACACATGTATGCACCCCCCACCCTGTGCTGCCACAAGCCCTCTGGCCTGCACCCACACTCTCACTTGTCCTGCCACCCCAAGGCCTCCCATATCCCTCATGCTGATAGTCCTGCCCACTGGGTCCCGGGCAAAGCTAGCCTGGTCAGGTCTCACGGCTTAAGACACATCTGTCTAGAACTAGGAGCCTCAGATAAGGCCTACCCTGGGCTGAGGCCTTGGGGAGCCAGGCCGCCCTCCTCACCACTATCCAGCCACGGCCCACCAGGCATCAGGCTCTGCGTGTGCACAAGCTCGAGGCCTTCAGATTGGGTGGGGGTGGGGGTTAAGAAGGCAGGAGGGTGTCAGCGTGGACCACAGGAGGTCCTAGGTGGTAGAGGCTAGGATGCTGGAATGGAACAGGCTGGGACAACTGAGGAGCTGGGGCCTGGGCTGGCCATGGAGTGACCAGGAGGAGGCCTGGCCCCACGCTTTTAGCCTGGCACTCAAGCTTTTGGGGTCTCTTTTCAGATCGAGTTCACACCAGAGCAGATTGAAGGTGAGCAGCGGTCTGGAGCCCAGGGGTTGCAGGGTTGGGTCACGGTTCCCTGGTCTGAGCGGGGGACCCTGGTGTTGGGGGAGTGAGTGGGCTCACTCCGGGAGTGTTGAAGCTCACTGCCCTCTCCTGGCAGAGTTCAAGGAAGCCTTCATGCTGTTCGACCGCACACCCAAGTGTGAGATGAAGATCACGTACGGGCAGTGTGGGGATGTCCTGCGGGCTCTGGGCCAGAACCCCACACAGGCAGAGGTGCTCCGCGTCCTGGGGAAGCCCAAACAGGAAGGTAGTACACCCTGCCTGAGAGCCCCGTTAGTGCCAGGCCCAGGGGAGACTGCCAGGGTGGGCTGCATCCGTGGTGGGTTAGCACGAAGACCTGCCTGCTGTGTCCTTTCCTGACACCCTCCCATTGTCTCGACGAAGACACTGAGGCTGGTCTCAGAGCCATGCTGATAAGGTGACAAACAGTAATGATTTGCTGGGCCATCTGGCCCCGAGCTGATTCACCAGGCCTCCTGGTCACAGGGCCTGACACCTATGGAGGAGTGAGAGCCCAGCCCTCCCTGCAGGTTCCAAAGAACCAGGGAAGGTCTTGGATTGGCCCAGCCACTGCTGCCTAATCACAGGGGATGGGGATTGTGAGGTTGGTAAGAAAATGACACTAGGGGAGGACTGTTTCCCAAAACTAGACAAGGGGTATGGGACAGAGCCCCTGCCGTGGAGCACGGCGCAGACTCTCTTTGTGAATGGCAGAGGGCGGGGAAACAAGGCATCTCTCAGCAGACTTGTGCCTTGTGGTGGTGGCCTGCTTTGCAAATGGCAAACCGGTGTAGACTGCTTTGGGAACAGTGTGAGAGATGACAGCTCCTCATTATAAGGCACAGGGGAAGGGTATGCCCACACCCCTTGGACTCTGGGACTTGGACCATCTCTCTGCAGAGCTCAATACCAAGATGATGGACTTCGAAACGTTCCTGCCCATGCTCCAGCACATTGCCAAGAACAAGGACACAGGCACCTATGAGGACTTCGTGGAGGGGCTGCGGGTCTTTGACAAAGAGGGCAACGGCACAGTCATGGGTGCAGAGCTCCGCCATGTGCTGGCCACGCTGGGTGAGGGCAGCCTCTTCCCCCACCCCCGCTCCTTCTTTTGGGGCATCCTGGGAGACACCACTCTGTCACCTGCCAGGCCGGTGTCTCACTCGTGGAATGGAGACAGTGACATCATTTAGGTGGGGAATACAGAACCAGCAGGGACAGCTCTGGGAATGGGGCAGGGCAGGAAGGTGCATCCGGATCAACTCAGTCCTGGTGTTCATTACTCCGAGGTCAGATTCCAGGGCCAGAGCACTAAGCGGTCGAGTAGGTCACATGAGGACTGGGCGGGCATCCCAACCTTCATGGGGGCCTGTGCACCTCTCACTTACGCCACCTCCATCAGGTGTCTGGCCAGTTGGCGCCCCCTCCTCAAAGTGACTTTTCTCTGCAGCAAACATTTATTGAATGCCTACTGTGTTCAGGCCTGTGCTGGTCCCTGGGGTTTTGTGTGTGTATGTGTGTGTGTGTGTCTAGGGGCGAGGGGTGTGGGAGCTGCTGTTGGCACTCCGATGGGGGAACCAGGATAGCGCACAAAAGTACCAAGGCAGGAAGGTGCCAGACTTGTCTAGGGAGCAGTGGGTGGTGTCTTGGTCCCTTCCACATCATCCCCCAAGGTTCCCAGCTCCACCCTCTAGGCGCTTCTTCTATCCTCAAATGGCCGCCCCAAGGGCACTGCTTCCAGAGGGGTGTGGGCCCTGGCTTCCTCCTGATGGAGGAGCCCCTGCAGCGTAGTGGGGACAGAGGACAGTACACGCTGGTTATGTGAACACCAAGATACCCAGGCTCAGGCCCCGCCCTTCTGGTCACTGATACTCCTGGCCTTAGGAGCGGGGGTGATGGCCAGGGGCAGTGAGCAATGTTGGCGGTGGGTGGGGGGGGACATTGGAGAGGCGGAGCCACCATGCAGGGATCAGCAGGTCCCCCCAGCCTGTGCCACCTCCGATGGCGCTGACTCAGCTCCTGCTCCGGCCAGGTGAGCGGCTGACGGAAGATGAGGTGGAGAAACTGATGGCGGGGCAAGAGGACTCCAACGGCTGCATCAACTACGAAGGTGGGCTCGGCAAGGGCGGGGCCTTCCCGGAGGGAGCACTGGGGCCAGGCACAGCCTTGGCGGCTCACCCTCCCCTTCTTTCCAGCATTCGTGAAGCACATCATGGCCAGCTGAACCCCCACCAGGTAAGCTCCAACCCCAGTGCCCTCCACACCTGCTGCTCTCACCTTCCTGTCCCCAGCACTCCAATGTGCAGCTGACATCCTGCTGCCTCCGTCTCCCTCCTCCTCTGTAACCCACGGCTGCCTTTGCTCTCAGGGAGCCCAGGGCAAGCTGTGCTGGGGACATCTCTTCTGCTATGTGTGATGCTGACACCAGTGGCCTGGAGTTGCAGGAAGAAGGGGAGCGTTTCCAGACTCCCGTGCAAGCCCTCAGACCTCTCTGCATGGTTGTTATCTCTGGCCCCATCGGGCTGTGCTTACCTGTGATGACATCTCTGTCCCCACCCCCTGGGCCCCATGAATAAATGACTTCCTGCCTGCCTTCTTTTCTGGCTTTCTCCCTCCCTTTCTGGCTTTCTCCCTCCCTCCCTTCCTTCCTCCTTCTTTCCTTCTTCCTTCCTTTCTTTTCTTCTTCCTTCCATCTCTCCCTCCATCCTTCTTTCCTCTCTGCGGGGCCAACCTCTGTGACTTTTGTGGCCCGTGGACACAGGCTGGAGTGGAGCTGAGCTGGGAGGAGGTGCACGCCCCTGCCAGCCCCTGCCCTGCTCCCACACCCTGCGCTGGGGCCAGAGCGCCTCTCCTGGGGCCTTGGAGCACCGTGGGGAGGGTCAGGGGAGCCACACAGGCTTGAGGGGAAGAAGAACAAAGTCCCGCAGAGAGGCTGGGGGCCCCCGAGATGGGGGTGGGGGGGGTCAGGGCTCAGTGCAGAGTGGGCCAGCAGGGCAGGAAACCTCCTGCAGGCAGGAGCACCAGGAGGCCATGGGAGCCTGTTGCATCTTCTTTTTATTCTGTCAGCATTTATTGGGCACCACCTGTAGGCCAGCTCTGTTCTAGGCATGGGGAACTCTGCAATGGAGAAAGCAGAAGGCAGAGCTCATGCAACCCAGACACGTCCCAGCTCTAGCGTGTCCAATAGGGATGAACTGAAGCAGGGAGGCTGTGGGGTGTGTGTGTGAGAGAGAGAGAGTTGGCGGGTAGTTGACATATTAAATAATGAGGTCAGGAATTATCTGAGTAGGTAATGAGTAGTTGGGCAAAAATTTAAAGGAGAGGAGATAATATTTATTTAATGGAATATGTAAAGAACTCCTATAACTCAACAAATCCCCCGAACAACCCAATTAAAAAATGCGCAAAGGACTTGAATGTATGTTTCTCTAAAGAAGGTATACAAATGGCCAATAAGCACACGAAAGATGCCCAGCATCACTCATCATTAGGGAAATGCAAATCTAAACCACAATGAGGTACCACTTCACACCTGCTAGGATGGCTATTATAAAACAACCACAACAGAAAATGGCCTCGTGTTGGCAAGGACGTGGAGAAATTGGAACCCTTGGGTACTGTTGGTGGGAAAGTCAAATGGTGTGGCCACTGTGGAAAACAGTGTGGCAGTTCCTCAAAAAATTGAAAATCGAGTGACCATATGATCCAGCAATTCAACTTCTGGGTGTACACCCAAAAGAATGGAAAGTAGGGTATTGAAGAGGTATTTGTAGACCCATGTTCATAGCAGCATTATTCACAATAGCCGAAAGGTACAAGCATTCCCAGGGGCCATTAACAGATGAATGGATGAGCAAAATGTGGTGTATAAACACAGCAGAATATTATTCAGCCTTAAAAAGGAAGGAGATTCTGACACATGCTACATTGATGAACCTTGAGGACATTAGGCTAAGTGCAATAAGCCAGTCACAAAAAGACAAAATACTGTGTGAGTCCACTTCTATGAGGCTCCTGAAGTAGTCAAATTCATAGAGACAGAAAGCTGAATGGTCGGGGCTGCGGGGAGGGGAGGTGGGGAGTTACTGCTAAAGGGATAGTAAGGCGAGGAGAGATGGAGTGTTTTAGGTTGGACACCCCCAGAAACAGACCCTGAGACAAGCACCTGGATACTCTGGGTATGAGGACTACCTGCACATAGTGTCCCTGGGTGGTGACCCCAGGGAGCACAGGAGAGGAAGACAGCTCCTAAGAGGTGCACGAGGAGCAGATGGCACCATGGACATGGAGTCTCCTTGGGGAGATGGTGGCGTTGCCCCACTAAGGGCTGGGGAAACCAGACTGTCCACTGACTCCCCTCTGTCACCGGTGGGGCAGGGCCCCTAGGCAGGCTGCAGGGTTCCTGTGGGCACTTCAGCATCTGCTTCAGGAGCCATGTGGGCATCTGAGGGAAACGTCCCTGCAGAGGGCACAAAGGCCCTGCAGTGGGAGCTGAGAGTACGATGGGGAGGTGACAGGTGCTGTCAGAGAGGCAATGGAGGGCCGAGGGCTGTGGGAAGGGCCTTGGTGTGCGCTGATGTTTCTCAGCGCCACTCCAGCTGCTGTGTGGAGATGGTCTGTGCTGTGCGGGGCGGCAGGAGCAGGAAGGGTTAGGAGGGGCCGTGAGAGAGAAGCAGAGGCATGCTCGGCCCAGGGTGCTGGCAGGAGCCATAATCACCGCGGCCAGATTCCAGGCCAGTGCTGAAAGCACCTCAGCATCTCGGGCAGATTTTGAGGCTTTTGGTTCCTTTCCTTACCTAAGCTCCGTCCACTCCAGCCCCAGATCTGGTTCAAGGTCGGGGCTGTGATCTGCTCTTTCACGGTTTACCATCAAAGCTCTCAGAGGTGCACGGTCTGTCAGCAGGTGGGACAGAGACAGAGGTCCCCTGGGCGTTGCTATGGTGGCCTCAGCCGAGGAGGGCGTCTTTGTGTGCATGTGTGATCTTGCTGGGCTCTAGCCAGCCTCCCTGGCCAACTAGTGACCCCCCAGAAGAGAGCAGGCCCTAATCAGGCTGCACCACTCTTCCTGGGCAGGGCACCCCTGGACGCCAAGCCCAGGAGCCACTGAGCTCTCCTTCTCAAGTCTGCGTGGAACTGGGTGGCCCCAGCATTTTCTTCCTGGGGATGCCTGCCTCGAGCTGCAGTCCTGAGCGGGGATTGCACCTGCTCTCAGTCATCTCCAGGCGAGGAGTGGCCCTGCCTCCGAGTTCACCTGTGTCTCAGACCCCAGGTGTATGTGTCCTACTCTCTCAAGAATGACGGCCCCACCTCTGGTTTCCAGGGTGCCCTGCAGTACTCCCAGCCCTCCCCTAAACATACCCTCTTTGCAGGCTCCCTGGCTCCTGGGAGCTACCACCCCACTGTGCTTGGCTTGGTGGGAGGGAGCATCCCACACATCCCCCCATGACACTCTGTGGCCCCTACACTGCCAATCTTCTTGTGTGGACTTGGACTGGGAGGAGACAGGTTGGGGGTGGCAGGTGAGGGCAGGGCTGGGGCTGCTGTGTCTGACGAGCCCTGGCTGGGGCAGCTTGGTCCCACTTGTTGAGGCTCAGCTCCATTTGGAAAGTGCCTCTGTTCCAGTCGTTGCCACTTTGGGGCCATTTACCTATTATATGTGGCTCTACTGACCACGTGTTCCTGGGCTTGGGTCACTGGCTGTGGGTATCAGAGTGGATGGGTGGGGGCACCTAGAAGCTGGAACTCAGCTGCAGAGGTGAGTCTTCTCCTTACCCAGAGTCCTGCCACCTGGCTGGGTGGGATGTGTGTGCATTTCTCTGTGTCCCTGTGTGCGTATGTCCACAGGTGTGCATGTGTGCCTGTGTAGCTGTGTCTGTGAGTGTGTGCTTGTACGTGTGTCCATGTCTGTGAGCGTGCAGGTGCCCACGTATATATACTTGTGTATGCATGTGCCCATTCGTCCGTGCACATGTACGTGTGTGTTTACTGCTGTGTGTGTGTGCTTGTGTCTGTTTGCATGCATGTCTGAGTGTGTCCGTGCAGGGGGCTCTGCTGAGTCAGCGCTGGCTCTGGGCAGGCAACACTGCCAGCCAGGCTGTGGCCTCTCCACAGTTGCATAAACACTGGTCCCAGCTCCCCCTTCAAGCAGGGTGGTCCAGCCTGTGGCCCTGTGGCCGGTGGATCGGATGGGAGTGGGCAAGGGGTTTGCCCTCCTGACAGCTTGATTCCATCCATGCCTCAAGTGCCAGGGCACATGCCCCATCAGGATGGGATCTGTTCTGGGGTCTTTCTATGCCCTACTTCCCTCATCTGGCCTGAGGCCTGACCTCTGAGGTCTCTCTGAGGTGGCAGGAATGGCCGCCTCTCTAGTCCAGGTCCAGGCTGAACCAGAGGGTCAGGGGTAGCTGAAGCACAGAGTTCAGCCTCAGGATCCCAGGCAGGGTCAGGCAGGGTCAGGCAGCCCCCCTGTAACTGCAGAACCTAACAAAGAAGGTCCAGTGATATTGCGGGAACAAAATTCCAATGGACATGTTGAACTTACTGCTTTAGGGCAGAGTTTTGAGATCCAGAACTTGAGCCCAAAGGGCAGAGAATTATGGGAGCTGGGCCTGCGATGGGCCCAGAACAAACTGTCCCTCCACTGCTCTGATGTCCCTGTGTGGCCGCCCATGGCTATTGGCAGCCTGCCACACCCTGCCTCCTCTCTTCCAGACACCATCCCTAGGGATCCTGGAGTCACCACTGAGACATGATTTAGATGGCATGGAGTGGGGGGCCAGGAAGGCCGGAAGTTCATGCCAAGGTAGAATGAAGTCAGGCAGGACCTTGAAGAAGCCAGGCGTCGGACAGAAATTTTGCCAGGCCACAAGAAGGAAAGAAATCAGACGCAGATATGAAAAACTGGACCACAGGGCTCCAAGCACTCAGAGGCAGAGGGGCTGACAGGAAGCAGACAAAGCCTTAGAAGACATGAGAGGGTGAAGCAAAAGGGTCCAGACAGACAGATGTGTGGAACTGGGGCGAGGGGCCTGAAGAAATGGGCAGCAGGTGACAGGCAGGCCCCCGCGTTGCATTAGGGGGTGTTTGGGATGCCGGGCTGCAGTGCTCCACGCTCGGTCCTGAGGCCTTGGGTGGTAGTGAGGGTTGTGGGGAGGGGAAAATGGGGGCCCAGCCTGGGAGCGAGGTCAGCCCCACCCGGGGAGTGCTGACCCAGTCACCTCAGGGCACAGCAGGAAGACCCAGCCCTTGAACCTGTGACCCAGCACAGAGTGGCTCCCTGGGGTTCTCCCAAGTTCCTTCCAACCAGTCCCAGTGTGGGGGTTACTTGTTCCCCACCGTCCCCAAGCCGCACAATCCTGGTTTGCCCAAACGCTGACAGAGCACAGCTGGAATGTGGAGTGTGTGCGAGTGTGTGCACACGATGCCCCCAGGCCTGACCGCCCAGCAGGCCCTTCCAGTCCCAGCAGCCAGGGCCCCCGCCTGCTGAGGACGCCTGGGGTTCCACAACCAGTCGCAGGCCCTTCTCTGGTCTGTGGGTCTGGGCACCTCACATATCCCCTGAGGCCTTGGTGCGAACGGGTGCATCAGAGCCTTTCTAGAGGGCTGGTGGAGTGGGATGGGACAGCTGGAAGACCTTGGGACTCCAGACTGAGGACTTCCAGGTGCCCCCTGGGAAAGTTCAGGTCTTAGCCAATGTTCTGATTTTTTTTTTTTTTTTTTTTTTTGAGACAGAGTCTCACTCCCTTGCCCGGGCTAGAGTGAGTGCCGTGGCGTCAGCCTAGCTCACAGCAACCTCAAACTCCTGGGCTCAAGCAATCCTTCTGCCTCAGCCTCCCAGGTAGC
>CAUYRT010087836.1:0-44902 GCA_963574885.1 Lepilemur ruficaudatus | reverse complement strand
CCTGTAGTCCAGCTAACCTGGGAGGCTGAGGCAGGAGGATCACTTGAGCCCAGGAGTTTGAGGTTGCTGTGAGCTAGGCTGATGCCACAGCACTCTAGCCCAGGCAACAGAGTGAGACTCTGTCTCAAAAAAAAAAAAAATCTGAACTCAAAATTTGAACTCAAAATCTTCCAACTGTGAGTCTTAACAGTAGAGAATCTTAGCACCACTGAATCTTAGAATCCAGAATCATTCACATTTTCAGAATCATGGGATTTCAGAAACCAGATTCCCACCATTGGAAGGGATTTGCACTTGTCTTAATGGAACCCTTGAAACCTTTCTGTGCCATCCCAGAGAGGCAAGGGTGCGGGGTGGGCACGCATGTCATTAGAGGGGGCTCCGCACATGCTCAGGGTCCTGGGCTCATGCCTGGGCTTTATGGGACGTGTTTTGTGGCCAGTTCTTCAACTGGACAGTGATGCATTTATGGTGAGGCCACATTAGAAATGATAAATAACCACCATCTAACTGGTGATGCCACGAGTATTAGCGCTGGTTTCTGATTCTTGACAGTGATAGAAAGTTTTCTTTGCAATTAATTTAAGAAAAAGGAAGTTGATTGAAGGGAGATGTTAAACCAGGACAGGAGGCTGCACCTCATCAAGTTTGAGAGAGCTTGCTCTGGGGCCCGCCTGGCTGGGTCCCGCTGTGCTGCCCAGGCTGTACCGCTCAACCTTTCTGGGCCTCGACTCCTCCTCCGCAAAACGTGGGTAATAATAGAGCCTCCCTCACAGGGTGGCTGTGAGAATTAAGCATGACAGTTCACGTAGAGTGCTGAGCATAGCATCAGGGCGGGACACAGCTGGATTTATTTAATAAAGTGCTGGACTTTGCGTCTTGGTTTGGGAGGAAAAACGATAGTAGAATCAAAGATTTAGTTCTAGAATTTGGAGATTCTGAGATCCCGTGAATAATTAGGCAGTTTGGGGAGCCCACAATTGAGTTATCCTATGATTGACCTCTAGAGGTCAACCCTGACTCAGAAGGGCAGTCTTTGAAGGGTCTTAGGGGCTCTAGAGGGCCCTAGAGGTCCCACCCCACCCCCAGCTCCCAGGTCTTACCGATTAACGTGCCCAGGTGGACGTTGAGTTCCTGCACCAGGCTGGCGACGCCCAGGCACAGCTGCAGCGAGAGAGAGAGAGGAGGCTGGGGTCAGGAGCCCTCAGGCAGGAGGGGTGAGGGTCCGTGTCTAAAGCCTCCCCTGACCGATGCACCAAGCCTGGAATCTCGTCCTCCTCCACCACCCGGTGGGCGTCTCCTGGCACCTCCTCTGGGCACTGAGGAAGCAGGAGAAGCTGCCCAAGGCTGATGGGGGCAGCATGGGCCCACGGGCATCGGGGACAGAACAGGGGCTGGGAGCACAGTGGAGGTGCCCACAGGCTGGGCCTGGGCGACTGAGGCGGGAGCCTGCTGCAGTGGGCCCCAGAGGGCCAGCTGGCGAGAGGCTGGTGCCCGTGGCGGGCCTCAGATACCAGGCCAGGGAGACTGGAGGCTCTTCCAGGCACAGTCGGCGGCCAGAGAAGCAGATTAAGCCGGGGTCAGTGTGATCGAAGGTGGGGGCAGAGGAGGAACTGCAAGGCCAGGGGCACTCACAGCCTGTCCAGGCCAGAGCTGGTGAGACTGAGCCAGGGGAGGGCCGAGTCCTCCCTCCTGCAGTGCCGCTGGGAGCCCCTTGCCCAGAGGAGGCTGGCTGCAAGGGGAGCAGGGGGCCACAGGGAGAAGCAGCGCTGGACCGACAGGCAAGGTCGAAGGACCACTGGGCAGCCTGGAGCCACCTGTACCCCTTGAGCCTCAGTTTTCTCATCTGCAAGATGGGAATGTTGCAGTCCACCTCTGGGGGGCTGTTGACTTGGTCTCTCCTACTGTTCCTTAAAGGGAGGTGGGGGTAGGATGGGACGAGGCAGGGAGGTAGAACCAGCTCCCCCTGGGCAGTGGGACCCTGGTGACTTCGCCCCAGGCCAGGAGCTAAAACAGCAACAACAGCCGCATTCGCTCTGCTGAACGCTGTCCACGACTCTTCTCAAATGCGACTGCGCTTAGTCCCCCCACAACCCCGCGGAGGGGGACTTTGTGGAGTCGGGAGCAGAGAGAGGCTGAGTGACCAGCCCACAGCGCACAGCTGGGAAGAAGGGTGCCGGCACCCAGCCAGGCCACATCTGGCTCCAGCGCCCATGCCTTGCCCACTGTGACCTTTTGTCGCCTCTCCATAAACCACAGGGTCCCCACCCCACCCTCTAGTGTGGAACTGGGTGTCCCCAGGAGGATGAACCTCCCTCCCCTCCAGCCCTCGGACCATCGCACCAGCCCCTTCCCCGCCTCCACGGGGAAATCGGAGGCACCCATGAAGGGCCTTCTATTTTTAAAAGCCCCAAGCGAAGCCCCCCATGCCTGAGACCCGCCCTTGCTTCACCGAGCCTTCCGGGTGAACGACGCCCTCCCCGCTGAGACGTCGCCAAGTCCTTTACCTTGTTGCTCAAGACAGATTTAATGTGCTCCCGCACCGGGCCCAGCAGCGCTCGGAAGGTGCTGGGGACAGACAGGGGAAGGCTCCTGAGTTCCCGGACCACCCGCGTTAGGTCCCATCCCAGCAAAGACCCCAGGCAAGTCCCTCCCCGTCTCTGTGCCTTGGTGTCCACAGCCATAAAACAGGCATGATCGTGGGCATGTCTTACGCCATCATAGCCATTAGATAAAATCCTGAGTGGGAAGCTCAAAAAATGTCACCACGGCCTTAGCATCTGGCATTTCCGCCCTGCCCTCGCCAGGTACTCACTTGTTACTGCCATGGAAATCGCTGGAGTGGCCTAGGAGTGGGAAGCAGTAAGAGATGCTGACCACAGGGGTCCCGATGGAGCTCTGGGCCACGCGGGCATCGGCCAGCAGTTCCACGGGCAGCGTCAGCTCCAGGGGCTCTGGGACACTGCAGGGAGGCCGGTCCTGAGCCCCCACAGCACCACCTGGCACAGCCTGCCACGGCTGACCAGAGACCTGGCGAGTCACCCAGCACATGCCTGCCCTCCACTCACAGTGAGACAGCCCCACCCGGAACAGGCCTAGACACCCCCGCCAAAGGTCCACTCAGGGTCACAGACATTGCAGCAGGTGGGTGTGACCTCCGGCCCCCTGGGCCCTCTCACTGTGAGACCCTGGGCTGGCCGTTTGCCACCCTGAGCCTCACTTTTCTCTTCTGTGAAATGGACGTAAGGTTGGTGGTGCCTATTTCACAGGGCCGTGCTGAGTTTTCTATGAAATAATCATGTAAAACCACCCACCTCAGAGCCTGGCCCACAGTAAGCACTCATAAAATTTAGCATCAGGCGGAGGAGATAAAATAATAGATCCCTCTGTATGCCCAGCTCATAGTTTGAAAATTAAACACAGTAACATGGAACGTGCCTGATGCATAGAAATAATTCTGACAGCTACATTGATAGAGCGTCATCGATGTGCCTTGCACTGCGCAAGGGAGGGCAGTGTCATCACTATAGCAATGAACCCATTCACTGCAACCCTCACAGCCACCCCACAAAGGTTCATCCCACTTTACAGATGAGGAGACTGAGGGTTGGAGAAGGGAAGCGACCCTGCCCTGTGGCACGGCTGCTGAGCAGGGTCTGGGCTCTCAAGAGTTCTCCCAGGGTGGGAGGGAGAGGGCACCGGCAGGGAGTCGGGGGGCCTGGGTGACGATCCTAGAGGAGTTGCCAACCCCCTCCCCTCACTCAGCCCCTCAGAGCATCCCAGAAACTGCTCTCACATCCCAACAATGAGATTCACTCACCGAAAGATCTTAAAAGTAAAATTGGCTGCTGCCGACAAGCGAATCCCCAAATCAGCAATGAATTTCAGGTGGAATTGGGGCACGTGGACATCCAGAATCTGGATCCTGCAAGACAGTAATCAAGGTGACAGAGAGGCCCCTGTTAAACCATGCTCTGAGGCACACCCACGATGCTGGTGTTTTGAAGAATTTTCTGACAACTGGAACCATGAGGTGAGGAGAGGTGGTGAGTTCTCCATCACAGGGATCATGCAAGCCAAAGGTGGACAGCCAGCTGGGAGGGAAAACACGCAGGGTCCCCAGCATTGGGCAGGACTTGGGGGAGAGGATTGCTCAGGCTTGTGACAATTTCTGACAGCAGTCTGGAAAGCTGGAGAGGTGGGAGAAAAGGCTGTGGGCTCCACAGAAGGCAGAACTCCGTCTCTAGCGTTCTAGCCAACAGAAACGCACCCCGTCAACTTGCCTGCTCTGCTTGCTAAGCACTCTCGCTCACCTACGATTTCATTTTCCTAAGTGAAAGTCATTTTTGTCCTGTACAGTAGTGGGGGGAGGCATTCAGACACGACAAAGTGGTATAAAGCGTAAGGTCGCATCAGCAGCCCGCCATCAGACATCCTCACTGTAGCCTTGGGTGGCGACGTCTTTCCACGACTCTCCTGGGGACGCAGGCCAACCCAGGACTGCACCTGTTCCCTCAACAGCCACTCGGGGGTGTTCCCGCATCTACACATGAGGGCCCTTGGTGTTGTTTTCAAGCAACCACGTGGCGTCCACGGCGTGGCCAGACCACAGTGCTTGTTGGGTGTTCGTGTCACTCCCGGTTCTCCACTGTAGTTAACCACGTCGGGAGCTGCAGCGCCCCGACCCTGCCTAAGGTCTGATGGCCTCCTAGCCGGATTATTTTTACCCACCCCTAGTTCCAGTGTCCTAGAGTTTTAAATGTTATAAAACTAGTTGACATCATTCAAAATTTGATAAATTATGCGTATATATATATATCTTCTCTGGGAAACCCAAAGATCTGACAACATTGAGTTTGTGTTCCCACGTGGATGGTGACAATTGGCCAGCCCCTTCAGGTGTCTCAGTTTGAGACAACCCCACCTACCTCAGCCTTTGAGTCTCTATGTGTTAAGGGGGTTGAAGGTGGCAGGTAAATTCAGCTCAGACTTGTGTCTAAATTCAGTGTCTAGCTTTTGGAGGAAGGAGCTGAGGGTCCTGCCAGCCCTGGGGACTCAGCAGCCATGGTCTTGGTCCCTGAGGGTAGAAATCCACAAATTCAGAGGCACCAGGCCACACTACTTCCTTCGCCAAATTCCTCTTGCTACTCACTCGCTTGGGGAGGGGAGCACTGATCCAGCTGTGGGGGAGCACCCACCCCTAAGCGAGAGCACTCGTCTGGGGCACTGGAGGGTTCTGCCCAGTGGGCAGGAGCACTCGCCTTGGGGGGAAATCATCCACCTGGCAGGCAGGAGCACCTTCTCTGGAGGGTGGGAGCACTCACCTGGTGGGCCGAAGCACCTCCCCACTCCGGTCCAGGAAATATGGGACAGTGACCTGCAGAGCCCGCTGGAGAGGGCCTTTTCCGATTTCAGACACTGCGGGGCCAGGGAAGGGTGAGATCACTGAGCAGCAAGAACACACTACCTACCACCCACTGCCCGCACCGTGGGTGGAGGGGCCGCGGGCTGGAAGACGGGCTTTGCACTCACACTCACAGGGAGGGCAGCTGGCCCCCGAGCCCACCTTGGGTGCACTGCCGGCATCGGGCCCTCTGCAGGGCACACCCTGCCGCCCTCACTCTGCCTCTGAGAATCCTGACTGTTTACCCCCATCCTCAAACACAGCAATGTCCTTTGCTCTCTTGCAAGGCTCCCGCTGAGTCCCCCTCCTCCTCCTACAGGATCCTCTCCCAAGTCTCCGAGCAGGAGCATTTCCCAGGCATGCCTGGTCTGCTGCGGAGGCGTCGCCTGGGCGGGGAGGCTGAGGACTCAGTGTCACCCAGATGCTGCGTACAAACCCAGCTCTGCTGCTCCCTGCCTGTGCAGCTGCCCCGTGCTCAGTTCTCCATCCATAAATTTGCAATGACTATGACAGCATCTGTCACTCGGGGTCATTGTAAGGACTCGGTGCACAGTAAGCGCTCGCTGTCACCTCTGCTGTTCACATCTGTGACAACA
The DNA here is from genome assembly GCA_963574885.1 of Lepilemur ruficaudatus. NCBI lineage: Eukaryota > Metazoa > Chordata > Mammalia > Primates > Lepilemuridae > Lepilemur > Lepilemur ruficaudatus. The sequence continues at coordinate 38,902 of CAUYRT010087836.1, read as the reverse complement.
GTGGCCTCCACTTACTTACATGGCACTCCCATAGGGCCGGGCACCCTTCCAAGTGCTTTACTGTTCCTGCTATGGCACCCAGTTTACAGAGAGGTGAGGACACCTGGCCAGGGAAGCTGGCTCTGGACTGAGACACCTGGCGCCCGAGCTTCTGGGCTCCTCACTCACCTGCGCTGCTGGACCCGAGAAAGGTGTTGATTAAACGTGAGGTGAGTTGCAATGAGAGGGGGTGGGGCTGGAAGGGGGATCGAATTAGGAGTCACAGGCCCAAGCTCTGCTCAGACTCACTGTGGGACCTCGGGAAGTCCCTGAGCCTCAGTTTCCCCAGACACAGAGCATACAGGCAGTGGTTTTCGTGTTCCTGATGTCGCTCCCCGTCCTGACCATATGCAGCTGAGCTGAGACTACCACCCCGGCCTCAGACTCCAGTGCAGTGCTCCCTGACACTGGGCTTGGACTCCGGGGCTTGCAGGACGGGGTGGGGGACACAATAAGAACCACCCAGCCCGGCCTTGGAAGCAACGTGTGCAGTGTGGGCCTCCGCCAGATTTCTGCCAGGAAGAAACACAGGCAGGCGAGCCAGGGAGGACTCCCCTGGGACAAAGGAGGCTCTCATGGGACAGGCAGAGGGCAGGAAGGTGGCGAGGCGGCGGGCCTCACATCCCTTCCTGCAGGCATCCGTGCATGGCCCCATGCGCCCGTCACACTCCGGCACGGATCACTGACCCTTTTCATTGCTGGCCCATCTGCCCGGATACAAGGTCCCGGAAGGTTGTGTGTGCCCGAGGGTGGGGGGACCCTGCTGCTTTCCTGAGCCACTGCTTCACTGCTCTGTGGCCTGTGCCATTGAAAGTTGCTTCTGCTGTCTGACCTGAGCCCCTCGCACTGTTATCTGAGCTTGGTCTGGCCTTGGGGAAAACAGCTTCTGATTTCCCAGCTTTGGAAGGACCCTAAGGTCTCCCTGGGAGGTAGCTGAGGGTGAATAAAGACTTATGTGCTGGAACTTTGGCAGTTTTTGTCCCTCCCTGGGCCTAGGTTTCCTCATTGTGCCTCCCCAGGGGATGGGGCAGGACTTGGAAGGATCTAGCAGCAAAGACTTAAGACACAGCCTTCCCCTAAGCGGGGCCCAGGGAGGGGCTGGTTCTCTCACTCTGAGCCCAGCAGGGACCTGGCTTTAGGAAGCTCCCTGTAGCCCTGTGCTCGACTCGCCTCTCCCAAGCACACGCGTGCATGCAGACACCACATGCACACGTGTACACCCAAGGTACACAGCCACTCTGTGCACGGACATTCAGGCATGCGCCATGGCCATGCACCCTCCTCGACATTTGAGTCCACGCACGGGCACATCACCATGAAATGTCAAGCTTATGAGTAGACATACACGAAAAATAGCCACTCAAAGTGACCCATGCCTCTGCCACTAAAGCACATGAGCACAGACCCGTGTGCACGCTTGCTCACTGGCCATAGGACATATGCTCCCACTCATGCATTAATTTTAATAAATATTTGTCGAGCTGCCCTGTGTCAGGCCCTGTCTGGGGGCCAGGGACACAGGACACTCAGGATCTTACACACATGTGCAGACATGGTCTCGTAGGCACACGCTCGGTGGCATGGCTCTTACCGTAGCTCAGTGCTGCCTTGTTGAGTCTGACCACGGTGCCCGGCATGGAGGCGCTGACCACCGGCAGCAGCGCCAGCAGCAGGCCCAGCCCACACACCCTGGCCATGGCTGCCCTGGCCGCTGCCCCAGGATCTGTGGGCTGGGGTGGGGGAAAAGAATTAGGGAGCTTGGCCCCAGTGGCCCACCCCTCTTTGGAGTTCCCAGCCCTGCCCCGGGTGCCCAGACATCAGTATTCATGTCTCTGCACTGGGAACAGTTTACCCCTCCTGCTTCATCTGGAACCACTGAAAGGGTCTGGAAAGGGTCCCCAAGGCCCAGAGAAGAATGGTCCTGCCTAAGGCCACCCAGCAGACTGGGGCGGGTTGCAGGCCCCAGGCCGGGGCAGAGGAGGATGGTGAGACCCCGAATGGGGAGGCTAAGGGCAGCTTCCTGTCCTAAGAAGGGAGCCCAGGCCCACCACCCCGAGGCCCTGTGTCTGTGTCACCTGCCTGTGTCACCTGATGCCAGGAGTCCAGCCCCGTGTGACAGCCCAACCTGGTGTCCAGCTGTCCAAACCCAGCCAGGGGAGAACCCAGGGTGCCTCCTGTCCCCATCTCATCCTGGCCAGGTGAGGAATGGCCTCAAAGCAGGCCTCTCTCCTGGCCCCCCAGCCCTCCCACCCCAGCCCAGCTGAGCGGGCAGGTCTGTGTCTGGCTCAGGGAGGGGAGCCAGGCAGGAATGAGGGATGCTGCGCAGATGGGCTCGCTGAGGCCCATCAAGGTGCCACTGGCCAAAAGTCCCACAGCAAGACCAGGGATGGACGGATGCTTCTGCAGAGGGCGGCTGGAGGTAGTATCCCACGGACCAGATAGAGAACTGGAGGCTCCTCCTGGGATGGGTGCTGGTCCCATCCCCATTCCTACCTGGGGCGGCTCTGCGGGCAGGTGAGCTGTCTGCCCCAGGTGGGCAGGTGTGGAGCCTGCTATATGAGGCTCCCTGGTACACAGGGCCACTGGGAAGGGACCTGAGGAGTGGCAGGTTTGCTTGTGGTTGGAAGTGTTTTCCCTGCAAACACAGCCTCTGCCAGAGCGTCTCCTCCACATGCGCACACGGCTGCCACGTAGCCAGCCTGGCTGCCAACTTCAGCAAGACCATGGGACCGGGCAGCTTTGGCCTCAAGGGCCAGGAGAGATCTGGAAGGAAGGCTGCTCCTAAGAGGGTCCTAGGAGAGTCCCCTCATCACCCCAGCCTGGCCCAGCGAAGACCCAGGAGGAAGGGGTGCCCAAAGGCAGGAGGATGGCACCTCTCAGGCCTGGTGCCTCCAAGTTCTCCCAGAAACATGACCCTTTTAGGAAGAGCAGGATACCTGAGCCCTGACCCAGTCACTGACTAAGCCTTGATCCTGGTTACATACTGAGCCCTGATCCTGGTCACACACTGAGCCCTGACCCCAGTCACTGATTCCTGACCTGTCACTGACTACTAAGCCCTGATCTTGGTCACACTGAGCCCTAACTCAAAAGGGAACAGATAAGAGAGTGCGGATGACCCAATCCCTGTCCCTTAACACCCCAGCCTCTCCCCAAATGCACATTCCGCTCACAATGGGTTTAGCACCTCATCTTCCACACGACAAGCTCCAACTTGGCTACATGGGACACAAGGAACTGTGTGTGCATATGGAGAAATTTGTATATACACGTGTGTGTGAAGGTTATGTGTTTGTGTGTGTGGTTGTGTGTGCGTAGTTACATGTACACATGTGCATTAGGTCATAATTACTGGCATCAGAGGAAAATGTGTGTTTTTATGTGTGAATGTGGACATGAAATGGGCGTGTTGGCATCTTGGTTTGTAGTGTTACATGCCTGTTTACACAAACATACATGAGTGCAGATGGCAGTTTTGTGTACATGTATGCATCTGTGGGTTGTCTACTGAGTGTTTGAGCCTGCGAGTGCATGGTGTTAGGTGCATGCGTGTATGTGTATATAATGGACTGTTTCCTGGTATCAGGGTATGTGTGCATGTTTGTGTGTCTGTGTGTGTCTGTGTGCATGGGGGGTTATGGCGTAGCTGCAGGGAAGGCCCCTCTTCCTCTATAACTCACCTGGGGCACAGGCACAAGGGATTTTGGGACTTTCCCTCACTCCAGAGACCTCTGTGGCTCCCACTGACTCCACAATAGCCCAAATATCAGGCCCAGAGCCCAGGCCCACCCTGGCCTGGGTCCCTTCTAGTGCCCACAGAGCCAACAGAGGCCTCAGGTACCATCAAGCCCTCCCTGAGCAGCTGGAGCTTCCCTGAGCTAGTTCTACCTAGTGTTCCCAGCCAGTGCTCCCCTGCCCTTATTCTAGAGGCACAAAGAGTAGGCAGAGCCTGCTGGGAGCTCTCCGACCTCCTGCTCCTGGCCTCAGCTTGCCCAGCAATGCGTATGACCAGGCTCTCCCACCCCTCACCACAGGCGAGGCAAACAGCAGACTCAGGGGACAGTGGTGCAAATATTGACCGAAGCCACTGTCAGTGTTTGCCCTCGGCACAAAAGCTTCACCTTTCTCAACATTTCCAGGGACATTTGGGTGACAGCCAGTAGACACAAAGGAGGGAGATTCTCACCAGTCTAGCCCATCCCCAGAGCCTAACAGCCTCCCCCTGGCAATGGAGGCACTATCTGGGGAGCACCTGCTCCGTGCAAGATGTCCTGCCAGCCACTTTGCCTGGATCCCAGGGATGGGGCTGGTTCTGCTCGGCCCTGTATCCAATGACTAATAAATGTTAGGTTTGTTGAATGAATAAATGAATGCATATATAATTGAAAGACCTTGTAACAGTTTTAGTGGTAGCATTTTAGTTTCCCCTTCACTGGATATTCTCAGGAGTACCGTATTGGTTTCCTATTGCTGCTATAACAAATGGCCACAGACTTAGTGACTTAAGACACAAATTTATCATCTTACCTTTGTGGTGGTCCAAAGTCCAAAATGGGTCTCACTGGGCTAAAATCAAGGAGGTATTGGCAAGGCTGCGATCCTTTCTGCAGGCTTTAGAAAAGGCTGTTTCCTTGACTTTTCCAGCTTCTACAGGCTGCCCTCACTCCCTGGCTCCTGGCTCCTTCCTCCATCCTCAAAGCCAACAATGTTGAGCTGAGCACTTTTCAGGCTACCATCTTTCCATCTCCCACTTGTAAGAACCTTGTAATATGTGGGGCCTATACGGATAATCTAGGATATTCTCCCCATCTCAAGGTAAGCTGATTAGCAACCTAAATTCCATCTGCTAGCTTTAATTCCCTTTTGCTACATAACCAATATATTCACATATTCAGGATTTTGTACATGAGTCTCTTTGGCAGATTGTTATTCCACTTCCCACAGGTACTTAGCCTGCAATTTAGAGCAACTGCCACAAGGGGGCAAAAGTGAATTCATTTTAGCTTCACTCTCCAAACGGTCAGGCTCTCTACAGGCAGGGTTGACAGAAAACACTTAGCCAAACATTTCCACTCTGTTCTGCTTTTATTTTTCCCCAGTAAAAACTAGAACTTTATTAAAACAGCAACACATGTAATGTTATTTTGTGTTATGCATGATGTCCACTAGTGAGAAGCTCTGCACTGCAAAGTGTGTTCGCACACAACCTAAAAAGGTGGTAAACCCAGGAAGTTCGGGGCAGGAAGGGGCCTAGGGAACGAGGAAGCGCATGGCCTGGTTATCGGAGCCTCGGCTCTCACCCAGCTTCTCAGACACTTGCACGGTCCCTCCCATCTTGAGGCCTCCATTTCCGCATCTTAAAAGTGGAGAGTTGGTCACAATGGCTGCCTGTGATGGGAGGTTCTGGGGCCAGGCTGGAGACTGGGCACCACCACTCCCACCTGCTCTGTGAGGTCACAGTGCTGACTGCTCCACATGACCTGGGCAGATTCCACGTGGCACCTCCCAGGAGACGCTCAGCGGCAGCAGCAGCAGCAGCAGCAGCAGCAGCAGCAGCCACTTCCTCCTCGCCAACTCCCCGAGATCGCCCAATCCTAGCGAAGGAATCGATGCCACGGTCCTCAAGGAGCCCCGGGGACCCAGGCTGCCCACCTGAAGATGCAGCCCACGGTGCCAGGTCCCGGAGGTGAGGACACAGCCCCTCCCTCTGCCTGGCCCTTTGCAGGTTACAAGTGCTGTCCCTCTGCCTTCCTTGGAGGTGAGCGGGCATCTTCAACCACACATTACAGATGCGGCAAATGACACCAGAGAGGTTTGATGGAGGCTTTCCCTAGGCCTCCCAGCCAGTAAGTGGGGGAGCAGCCATCCTTTTGGCACAGTTTATTGAGCACCTACTGTGTGCCGGGCATTGCACAGAGGACTGGCAGCACAGTGCTGCACCAGCCCGACATGCTCCCTGCCCTCGTGGAGCTCACAGTCTGGCGAGGGAACAAGGAAACAAGTGTTTCTGCTGTCTTCATCTGTCAGGAAGCCTCTGGTAAGAGGCAGGTGACAGCAATGCCAACTCAAAATGACATACCTCTGGGCCCCCCACATGGGGTGTATATACCAAGAGGGTATACAAAACAATCCACTGGGGTGAGGGAAGAAATTATTAGAACTTGAATGTATGTTTTTTTTAGTTTTTCCTCTCTTAGTCTATATTCCTCAGAAATGTATAAATGAATCTGGACATTTGAAAAGAGTAAATAATATATTAGCACAGTTAGGCATATATATAATTTCTTCATAAATAAATATAAACACACTGGGAGTATAATAAAACACATTTGGGGACCTTTGCCTTAAGGGATAAAGAAAATGTTTTTAGCTCACATACCAAGAGGCCCCAAGGCATGGTGGCTCCGGAGTGTGTTAGTTACGCAGTTCCACATTGTCACTCAAGACCCAGCTTCCTGCCATTGCTTTGTTCTTCACCTTGAACCAATCATGGCCAAGGAATGGGCTTTGACCAGTCGGAATAGTCTAAAATCACATGGAGTAGGAGTAGACAAAGGAACAAAACCAGGCTTCTGCCAGCCTCTGGGACATGGTGACAACCACCTGTGACTGCCACAGCAATCCTGAGTCCTTTCCTCAATAAGGACCTGGATTTCGGGTCAGCCAGACCTGAGTGTGTCCCACACTCACAGGCTGGTGGTCTCAGGCAAACTTCCCTATAACTCAGTTTATCTGTCTGGAATGTGGTGACACCGTGTTCCTTGTAAATTACAAAATGCTACTGTGAATCTTGTCATCCCCAGGGCCGCCCAGCGAGGCCGGAACGCCTGCAGGATAATAGAGGACTCCTCCCCAAACCTGAGTGAGCAGGGAGGGGAGCTCTGGGGTCTTCCTGGCAAGAGGCAGGGGCAGAGGGGCAGGGATGCTGGCACTAAGCTCTGGGCACTGCCCAGGTCTCTGCAAGACATACCCCAGAGGCTGGCAGTGACGTGACAGTCCTGTGCTCTCTGCAGATGACGCCTTCCTGTTGCCCGTCCGCATCAACGCCCCAGCGCTGGGCCTGACTCAGTGCATGCTGGGATGTATGTGTACGTATATACGGAAGAACCTCCTTGGCCATCAGCGTGGGCCCGGGAAGAGGGCCCAGCATCAGGCCAGGCTGACCTGGGTGATAAGGCCCGCCCTGGGCTGCAGGGGAGGTAGGGAGCTGCAGGGGTGCTCTGGAGGTCTGGTCAAAGGCGGCATCCCAGCCGGGATCTCTTTGGTAGTTGGAGAGGAGAAGTGGGAGGGAGACTTGCCATTTGGAGGAGGAGTTGACAGCCAGCCCTCCTCTACTCTGCCACGGCCTGGCCACCGCTGCCACCCATCCAGCCAGCCCTCGAGTCACTCACCAATTCGCCCACGGCTTTACTTGTTAACAGGCACGCCCACCCGGTCGTCAACCCATTCATCTCCCTGCCACCCTCTCAGCCATCTTCCTAGCCACCCGTCTTCCAAGCCCACCATTCTCTTCTCCCTGTTCTTCCACCCACCCACCCACCACCTGGCCACTGCTGCCACTCACCCACCCACCCCCGCCTTCCCACCTATCCTGAACCCCTACTTTGCGCCTCGCTCCAAGCTGGGCATCCAGAGGAACCAGCCAAGGCCCCTGGTGCACCTCGCCCAGCTCCCGCTGTCTGGCAGGGGCAAGCATTGCTCACCTACAAGACTCGCACCCACTCCAGGCCGGCGCCTACCCATAAGCAGAGCCAAAGGCTTTCCCGGGCTTGAGCAGCAGATTGAGAGGGTCTTCCAGCTCCAGGGCCTCCCCCCAGCCCCAGGACAGTCAGCGAGTCCTCATACTGGGCCAAAGATGAGAGTGCAGTGACTCACTGCTGCTCTGTCTCCTCTGCAGCCTGGGTCACCTTCGTGGCCTGCTTCCTGAGAACTCAGGCCCAGCAAGTCCTGTTCAACACCTGCAGGTGAGCAGGGGCAGGGGATGATGGGGGCTGGGAACAGACAGCTGCGGACCATAGCAGCCCTCCACTGGTTTGGACCTCCCCTTGGTAGCCAGACCAGATAAGCTATCCCAGACCTAGCTTTTACCAAAGCCTCCCACCAGAACCCACTGTGGCTCCCCATTGCTCCAGCCCCTCCTTCCCAAGCTGCCCTCACTCTGCTTCCTGCTGTGGACCCACTGGGCCAGCAAGGCTACGGTGGTCACTCCCTGGACACCCCATTCCCATCCGCACCTCCATGCCTTTGCACGTGCTGTTCTTCCCGCCTGGAGTGCCCGTCCCACCCTTTCCCTTCACCCTTCCTGTCCATGTAAATTCCTCTGGGTTCCAGCACGGCTGTTCACCTCATTCATTCATTCACAGTTTACATTTTACAGGTTCCCTTAGTGCCCACTCTGGGCCCAGCCTCAGCCCCCACCACTCATGAGCTCCCGGTCAGGCGGGAAAGGCAGACCCCGAAACAGTGCAGCTGGGAGGGTCGGGAGGGTTGACTCTGGAGGGCTTAGGGGGAGGGGACACCTGAGGAGGGGATGCCCTGAAGGATGCGGTCACCAGGGAGGGAAGAAGGGAGGGGGGCAGACAGAACGTGTGAGGAGGGTGCACACTTGCCAGCGACTTGCCAGCCCCGCCTCGGCCACCACGTCCCTGTCTTCCAGATGCAAGCTGTTCTGCCAGAAGGTCATGGAGAAGACAGGTGTCCTGGTCCTCTGTGCTTTCGGTGCGTCCCCAGGGCCCCGCCAGTCCCCGGTCAAAGTAGCCCAGGGCTCTGCACCAACTATGGGACACTGGACAGCTCACTGCTCCTCTGTGCGACTCAGTTTCCCCATCTGTCTGACGGGTGTTGCTGTGAGGATTAAATGAAACGATGACCAAGAAAACTTTTTGGAAACCCAGAGAGCTTTGAAAACTGTAAAGCTCTCTCCAAAACATGTTATGACAATTGTCATTCCCTCTTTCTGGGTTTCCGTGGCTTCTTTTCACCCCCACCTCCCACGTCACAGCTTGGCTTTCCCAAGCAAAGGGATCGCCCCTCCACTCAAGTATACTGGTCTTGGGGGGGGCGGGGGAGGGAAGAAGGGGGAGCCAGCTCCCCGCAGGAAAATGAACAGCGAGTCCAAGGGAACTTCCTGCTTTAGCTCAACACATAGGACCTTTTCAGGTAACAGCATTCTTGAGATATAATTCACATGCCATAAAGTTCACCCTTTTAAAGCACACAATTCAGTGGTTTTTAGTGTATTCACAAGGCTGTGCAACCATCACCATTATCAAATTCTGGAATATTTTCATCAACTCTAAAAGAATCCCCCAGCCCCTGGTTGCCCGCCGCTTACCCTCCCCTCCCCCAGCCCTAGACAAGCACTGATCTATTTCCTGTCTCTACTGATCTGCCCATTCTAGACATTTCATATAATTAAGTAAAACACTATGTGGCCTCTGTGGCTTTTTTCACTTAGCATAATGTCTTCAGAGTCTATGCATGTTGTAACATGTATCAGTACTTCATTGGTTTTTATGGCTGAAAATATTCCACTGTATGGCTATGCCACATTTTGTTTATTCATTCTTCAGTTGATGGATAGTCTGAGCAATTTCTCCACATCCTCACCAATATCTGCTATTATCTGGTTTTTTTATTATAGCCATCCTAGAGGGTATGAAGTGGTATCTCATTGTGGTTTTGATTGGCATTTCCCTAATGAATAGTGATACTGAGCATCTCCTCCTGTGCTTATTGGCTATTTGTGGATATTCTTCGAAGAAATATCTTGGATACCTTAGAATTCTATATGCAAGATCATGTCATTTACAAACAGAGGTAGTTTTACTTTTTCCTGTGTGATAATCTAGGTGCCTTTTACATCTTTTTCTTGACTAATTGACCTGGCTAGGACCTCCAGTACCATGTTAAATATAGAAATAGCAAGAGCAGACATCTTTTTCTAGTTTCTGATTGTAAGGTGGAAAGCATCCAGTCCTTCACCACTAAATAGGATATTGTGGGTTTTTCATAAACGACCCTTATCAGGCTGAGTAAGTTTTCTGCTACTCCTAGATTGTTGCATGTTATATCAAGAACAACAAATAAGTCTTAAAGGCTTTTATATAATGGCTCCAATGGTGGTATTTCAGTGAGCATGGAGATCATAAAATGCCAAATGCCTTCTTCTCTTTGCCAATTATCCCCAGTAGGGTTGGGACAGGGGAGGGGGAGAAGACTCAGATTATTTGTTTATGCGACACATGTTATGGATATGATATCATTTGATCGTGAAGTGGATCTTACTGTCATTCCAATTTTACAAAGGAGGAAACCGAGGCACAGGAGGATTAAGTCACTTCTCCCCAAGTTGTGCAATGCTAGCAAATGGCAAAACTGGGATTTCAGCCCAGATGCCTTAACTCCAGAGCCCAAGCTCTTCGCTTTCCATATTAAATGGCTCGTTCTTACTCTCGTGGCCCCACAGGATTCTGGATGTTTTCTATTCACTTACCATCGAAAGTGGAAGTCTGGCAGGTGAGTGTGTGCCCTCTTCAGGCCCCACAGCTGACTGGTCTCGCCCTAGCCAGCCAGTGTCACCTCCATAGCTCCCCTTATTCTCACCAAATCTGGACCTAGTTGCTGACTTACCCCAGATCCAAAATTCTGCCTTTGTCATGCCACCCACCTAGAAACCATCTCTTCTGCCAAATGTGACTCTCAAAGACCAGATGCAACAGTCCCTTCTCCAGGATGGCTCTCCTGTCAGTCACTCCCAGAAATGACCCACCTAGAGTGGGATAGTGAGAACAGGGAACACATTTCTCTACTGAGGGCACTTTGTTCTTCTGCTTAAATGATATGATACCCATTTGCTTTGTGATTCCTGGGGAGGAAGAAGGAGGAAATAAGTGGCCAGATCTCCCTGTTGGAGGACAGCAAAAAGTCTCAGAAGGCCTCGGATAGGGGATCTGAGAGGCTTGTCCCTCCCTCTCCTTTCCTCCCTCTTATGAATTCCTTCATAGCCTGTAAATGTCATATCCTCTAGAAACCCTCTGGCAAAGGTGGTCACACTGCCCTCTTTCCTCCCATAATTTTCTGTAATCATGACTGTCTCCCCAACTGTGCTGGCAGCTTCTTAAAGGAAGAAGCCAGGTCTGATTCATCCCAGCAATGTCCAGCTCAGTGGAAGCACAGGGTCGCCACTAGCAATGCTGGATGACTGGATGGCCAGATGGGAGCGTCAGTGGAGGGAGAATAGAAGGGAGGATGGGTGGATATATGGGTAGGAGGTTTGATGTGGTGGATATAGGGCTGGGGGAAGAGACGGGAGGATAGATGAACACGTAAATGGGAGAATGGGTGGATGAGATAGTGGATAGACAGGAGAGCAGATGAGATAGACGGGTGAGTGGGTGGGTGACTCAATAGATGGGCGGATGAATCGAGTAGGGTGTACGGATAGAAGGGTAGGTGGATGGGGTGTGGATGGGTAGATTAAAAGGAGAGTAAATCAGAGTTTGGATAAAAGATGGGTGCACAGATGAATGGAAGAGCAGACAGGAAGGTGGATGGATTTATGATTGTGAGAAAAATGGGTGGATGAAGCTCTACTGGGCCGAGATTAGGCCGTCTGAAGAAGATCCCTTGCTTTTCTCAACCCTCCACCAGGATGACAGCATAAATAGCCCACTGCAGAGCTTGAGGTAAGAGAATCATTTGAGTAGTCATATAATTACCTAAAACCAGAGATACAGCCAGAATTTGGAGTGTCATGGAAAAGAATATGGGCTCTGCAGTCAGACCAACCTGGGTTTAAATCCTGGCTCCCATGCTTCCCACGTGAATGACCTTATGCAAGTCATTTAATCTCTCTGCCTTTGACTACTCATTTATGAGATGAGGCAGAACACCCACCATGCTCTGGGTAGTTATGGGCATTAAAGAGGATGAAAAGTGTCTTGCATAGTTCCTGGTGCACAGTCAGTACTCAGCAAATGGTAGCTGAGAAGAAATTTTAACCAACAAGACACCACTTGGTGTCAGCATCCTTAATTGCAGACAAAGTACTCAGGAATATCTGGAAGGGCTTAAGGATGTTCCAAGCAGAAGGAAGAGAATGAGTAAGGCTTTAAAGAGAAGACCCTACTGGGGGCGGGGTGGTTAGCGATGGGCCCAAGACAGTGGAAGAATCGGAAGCTGGTTCTTTGAAGGATAACTAGCAAAGGGGGAATCTGAGGGTAACAATAGCAGCATCATAAATTAATCAGTTCTTATTCTCACTCCTTCCTGATAAGGATGTACCAGGAGAAGGTGCGACATCACACTGGAGAAATCCAGGACCTCCGAGGTAGCATGAACCTCCTCATTGCCAGGCTCCAGGAGATGGAAGCCATGTCAGATGAGGTGAGATGCTGGCCGTTCTGCCCAGACACCTAACTTACCTTCATTTGATGCCTGTTTCCTCTATCCCAAGTCTTCTTTCCTGGTTTTGTTCCTCATTTTGATGGAGTACATTCCTCGATGACTCCCTATAAAAGAGTGAAGGAAAAACTATATTTATTTTTTCAGAACTTGCATGTTTAAAAACATCTTTATTCTACCCTTGCACTTGATTGATACTTTGGCTGGGTATAGAATTCTAGATAGGAAATCGTTTCTCCTGAGAATTTTGAAAGAAGCTCACCACTGTATTCTATATAGTTTGTACTGTTGCTATTGAGAACTCTAATGCCACTCTTATTGATCTTTTGAGTGTGGTCTGTTTTAGCTTTTTTCAATCGTGAGGAGCTTGAGAACAGTCCTGGCATATGGTAGGGACTTTCTAGATCTCTCTAACCCTCACAACACCCTCCAAACAGTGAGAGGTAGACACAATTATTGTCCCCATCCTAGATTAAAGAAAATTGAGGCTTGGAGGGGCAGTAAATTGCCCACAGCCCCCTAGCAGTAAAGGTCTGCCTGATTCCTGAGCCCTTAACCTCTTTGAGACTCCAGGACCCTCATGTGACATCTGGTCACTGGCAAACCCTGTGGGTGGGTGTGGGGTGGCTCTCTACAGCCTGGGCTTCCTCACGGCACAGCAACTAGGCTTTCCTGTGTGCACCCAGCCATGGACTTCCACAGACAGGCGTAGGCTGTCAGGGAGGAGAGGGTGTCCTGTAGCACCTGTCACCTGGTGTGGACACACGTGAAGGGATCATGATCTGGAAGAACGTGCCAGTGCACAGCTGGTGTTTTCTGCCTTCTCAGCAAAAAATGGCCCAGAAAATAATGAAGATGATACAAGGAGATTACATTGAAAAGCCGGACTTTGCCCTGAAGTCTATAGGTGAGTGACCTCCCCCCCAGTCTGCCTACCTCAGGATAGAGGGGACCTGGGGAGAGGGAGGCCTCCTGGGGGGACGTTTGGGCTGAGACTTGGTGAGGAGGGAGCATTATTCCAGATCAAGGGACATAATGCAGAAGACGCCCCATTAAGAGCCCCTCAGGAGCGAGCGCAGGGCAGCCCAGGACGAGATCCCGGCCAGGCAGCAGTGGCCGGCGCGGGCGCCCAAGGCTCAGTGAAATGTGGGGCCGGCACTTTGACGCATTAACTCGCGGCTGCACTCGGGGAGCCCTGTGAAGTGCATGCTGCTATTACTGCTCCCATTTCCAAAGGGGAACACTGAGTTCCAGAGAGGGCCAGGGAGCCATCCAGAGTGCTCGCCTGGCACCTAGGGAGTGCCCAGTCATGGGGTCCCCTCCAGCAGACAGGAGCCAGGCTGCTCGGCTGAGACTGCCCCCCCCATACAGGGGCCAGCATCGACTTTGAGCACACATCAGCCACGTACAACCACGACAAGGCACGCTCCTACTGGAACTGGATCCGGCTGTGGAACTACGCGCAGCCCCCAGACGTGATCCTTGAGGCAGGGGAATGGTGGGGTGGGGAGAGAAGCAGGGGCATGGTCAGGCAGGGTCTGGGGACCAGAGCTGACAGCAGAGGTTGGGGGTGGGATCAAAGGGGGCGGTCAGGAGCAGGGTTAGAGGTAGGAGCAGGAGACAGAGATAGGACAAGGGCAGGGGGCAGAGGGGACAGCTGACAAAGTGTGGGCTGGAGAGAAGGTGGGGCGGGGGCAGGACACAGAGCAACCTGCTCTTGGCATTGGAAGGGGCCTGATGCCCCAGCCTTGAGGGTCAGGGAACCCTCAGAGCCACCCTGGGGACAGGACTGTGGCATACCCATTTTGCAGAGGAGACTGAGGCTCAAAGAGCCAGGTCACTTGACTGCAGCCACATAGCTGGTCACTGGCGTGTGGCAGAGCCGGAATTCAAACGTGAGCTTTTCACGCCTTGGGAATCCTGCCTCACCGAGGAGGAAACTGAAGCCCAGAGTGGGGAAGGCGCTTGTCCAGGTCACAGAGCAGGTGCCTTCACTCAGCAAACACCAGCTGAGCCTCTCGTCCTGGTGGCCAGCCCTGGGGGAAACCAAGGCCACAGGGGACTTGTCTGTGGGCTCCATCGTCAAGGAGCTCCAAGAGCTCCGCGCTCGGGGTCGGGCTGGGGCAGCGGCCTTGCCCAGCTGGGTGGAGAGTGCTCCTGGTGTTTGTCAGGCAGAGGGAACAGCGGGGCCCAGGCCAAGCGCGTGTCGAGGGAGTGCAGGGTGGCTGGCAGACCCAGGCCAGGTGAGAGCAGGCATGAGCAGTGGCCCCGCAAAGACTCTGGGCCTCAGCCCTTCTCCCCGCTCCATCCTGACCAAGCTCCCTCCAGCTCCCACGTCGCGAGCCCCGGCTCGACACTGGGCCCTCTCCATGGTGTTCCCTCAGCTCACTTTCTCAGCTAACTCCTAATGTCCCTTGTCCCAGCTCCCTCAGGAGGCCTTCCCTGACCCCACACCCCTCTGCACCCCTATCCTAGCATCTACTCTTCCAGATAAGGACTGTCCACGCTGTGTCTCCAAAAAGCTCAGGACCTACTAAATGAGTGCCTTTGCTGTGTGATTCTGGCCAAAACTCTTTCCCTCTCTGGGCCTCTGTTTCCTCTTTATGGGGCAGGAGATTGTAGTGGTTCATGGCAAGCTCCAGGGTCAAATGGCCTGGGTTGCACTTCCAGCTCTGCATGGCCAGGACTAGTCATTTCCTTGCTCTGTCCCTCAGTTTCCTCATCTGCAAAACGGGGGTGGTAATGGTGCCTCAGTCACAGGCTGATGGTAAGACTGTGTAAAGCATGATGGGAGGGAGGGATGGATGGATGAATGAATGAAGCAGAGCCCTGCACTCACTTCGCTGGGCTCAGGGGCTTGTCCTTGCCATAAGCAGTCAGGGGAGCTCCCTAGAGGGCGGGACGCTTGAGCCACACTTTGTAGACAAGGACTGGCTCATCTGGGAGGACCTAAAAAGTGTAGGGGGTGCGAGGTAGGATGAGGAATGCCCCATCACAGCGCCCCCCACACCCGCTTCTTCTAGCCCAATGTGACACCTGGCAACTGCTGGGCCTTCGAGGGTGATCGAGGCCAGGTGACCATCCGAATGGCTCAGAAGGTCTACCTGTCCAACCTCACCCTGCAACACATCCCCAAGACCATCTCACTGTCGGGCAGCCTGGACACCGCCCCCAAGGACTTTGTCATCTACGTGAGCACTCCCCAGCAGGAGCAATGCTTAACTGAAGGGACACCCTCTTGATGGTGGCATCGCAGGCCTGCGAGAAACAGTGTCTGCACAGCTCATGCAGGCTAAGGGCTGAATGTGGCTTGGTTAAGGCTGGGAGTGGCCGGCGACAGTGGGTCAGCTCTCAGCCTTCAAGGCTAGGGGAGAAGCAGCTGCTCTATTTCAACCCAAGCTTTTCAGAGCCAAGACCATTGAGCCCCCATCTTGCTTAGAAGGTCCAAATAATTATCTGGACCTCCTCAGTAAAATGAGGCCCAGAGGAGGGTTGGGGACACCCCCTAATCCTACAAGTCAATGGCAATGTTAGAAGTAGACCCTCAGCCCCTGACTCCCAGCCCTGTGCTCTTTCCTGTTCATTACACCGTGCTGCAATGGAATGGTGCCCAAGTAGGTAAGGAGCTCCCCATCCTGGGAGGTGTGCAAGTCTCACTTGGAGAAGGGAGACACCCTTGAAGGCCCTGCTTGTATCTGACACCTTCTCCTCGGTTCTGCTTCCACAGGGCATGGAAAGCTCCCCCAAGGAGGAGGTGTTCCTGGGGGCGTTTCAGTTTCAGCCAGAAAACATCATTCAGATGTTCCCACTCCAGGTAGCTGAGAAAAGCTGCCTGTGCTGAGCACCTGCTGAACATGCACGGTGTGCAGGCTCCACCCAGGGGACCCCACTTCATCCCCCTGCAGCCCCAGTCATTACTAACCCACTTGACAGGCAAGAAAAACTGAGGCTCAGAGAGATGGAGCCACTGCTCAGGGCCAAGAGCAGGACCCCAGGGAAATCAGCCCAACCCCTGGTCGTCCTCCATGTCCCCTGTGTGCCTTCCTCCCGGGACGGCAGTGTTGAGCAAGAGGTGCCCATCTGGCAGGGGCTGCTGGCTCCAAAGGGACAGTCTGCATACTGGGAGACCCCCTCATCAGCACCTGACCCAACCACGGGTGTGGAAACTGTGGGCTTAGAGGGGAGGAGTTGGGGACAGAAGGAGGACCCAAGGAGTGGCTCCTGGAATGGCCACGGAGCTTGACAGGGTGAGTGTGTTGGCTTGGGAAACAGGCCATTACTTGCACAAATCGCAGCCCAACCACAAATTCCGTGTGAGCTTGGGCCATTCCTTTCCTCGCTGGAGCCTCAGTTTCCCCTTCTGTAATTCCCTGGGAGGCTGAAACCATCCAGTGAGGTCTTGAGGGCCAAGTCTGCCCCTCCTTTTGCACAGCTGCACCTCCCTCTTGAGGGGCAGACGGGGAGGGGCTGCACTCACAGAGCCTCTGTCACGTGCTGGGTGTGGGTCAGCCGCCCGGCCCCAGGATCTCATTTCACGTCCACAGCAATCCTGGAAGCAGATAGTCCCACTCCCACGTGACAGAGGGGGAAACTGAGGCCCAGAGAGGAGTAGTGGCTTTCCCAAGGTCCCACAGCAGATCCGTTGCAGGGCCCCAAGGCTGGGACATTCCCAACTGCAGTATATCCGTCCTTCTGGCCGTAGCCCCTTCCACACAATCGCTTGAGTGTTGACTTGCTGTGTGGCCTTGGGACAGTCCATTCCCCTCTCTGGCCTTAGTTCCCCACCTGTGAAACGGGAGAGTTCCCTTCCACTCCCAGATGCCCCTCTGGATGGTGGCGGGAGTGGGTGTCCAGGAGTGAGCTGCCCATGTTGGATTCTCTCTTCCAGAACCAGCCGGCCCGGGCATTCAGTGCGGTCAAGGTGAAGATCTCCAGCAACTGGGGGAACCCGCGCTTCACCTGCCTGTACCGCGTGCGGGTGCACGGCACTGTGGTGCCCCTAAAAGAGCAGTCTAACTAGAACCCCCGCCCTGAGAGAGATTAAAGTTTATTCTTTGCCCCAGCCCTGGTATGAGTGTCTTGTGGCCCCAAAGAGGGAGAGTGGCGAGCATTTGACATCTGAGCATGTCGGTTGGCGATCACTGATCACATGCTGGGAGCCCAGGCACCTTCACCACAGCCCAGGATGCCCCGTGTCACAGATGGGGACAGGGAAGGCTCCAGGCCGTGAAGTGACTTGCTGGAGATGACAGGCAGGAAGTGACAGCCCCAGCATGCAAGCCCGGGCAGTCTGGCTCCTGCACACGAGAGGCCTCTCTGGCTTCAAATAAGCTCTGCCCCTGACCTGTGTGTGGCCTTGGGCAAGATCCCATCCTCTCGGGGCCTCCGTCTCCCCTTCTGTGTCATAGGGACAGACTGGCTGCTGTATCAGATGAGGTGGTGGGTAAGAGGGCCCAGCCCCGCCCACTGTGGGGTGTCTCAGCGTCATCCAGGCGATTGACTGTGGGACGCCGGGCAGGAGAGACCCTCTCTAGACCTCAGTTTTTCCAGGTATAAAAGTTTCTGTTTCCCAGTCTTCAGCCACTGATGTTTTTTCTGCATAATGTTTATGTAGCTGAGACCCAGCTGTTTTAGCATTTATTTGAGATCTTATAGAAGTTCTGAAAACCGTATCTACTGCCACTATCTACTGTGACTCTGCCCACGAAGCTCTCAGCACAGAGCATTACGTACCGGAGGTGCTGGGTAAATGATCACCGAGGCTAGTGCCAACCTCTGGCCCCAGACAGACGGTAGGAGACCCAGTCCTCCAGGAAGGGGTGGCAGGGCCTCTCGGGAGGGCCCCAGAATGGGGCAGGCTGGCCCAGCTGGCCTGGCAACAGGAACCAGAGCCTGCCGGGGAGGGGATTCCTGGCGGGCAGTGACGGGGAGGTAGAGACGCTGGCAGAGGTCCAGTTGGCATTGAGAAGGGCGGATTGATCGGAAATGCACTTGTCTCCAGCCAGAGCACCCTGAACAGGCCCCCGCCTTGCTGCAGATCCACCCCTCTGGCCTCCTGCCAGGCCTCCGTGCCAGCCCTGGGGCCCCCCCAGCACCTGGCCCCAGGACCTGCTCTCCCGTGGTCCCCGCAGTGGAACAGGCTTCAAGGGGTCACCTCACACTCCTGCTGCTCCCTGCCCCTCTGGGCAATCAATGGACCTGAAGCCACACACTTGCACCTGGCATCGTTTTGGTAGTTTTTATGCAAACCATTCTTGTTATTGAAAAAGCCAAATCATACTAAGGTTTGGTAAAAGCGAGCCCGTAGACACCCCACCTCCTCCCCCAGATGCCCCTCCCAATCTCACTCCTCCAGCTGTTATGTTTTCTCCCAGTCTGCCTTGAACTCTGCTTCAGTTGTCTTTTGTTCAACAGATTTTCTTGAACATGTTATATTATCAATACAATCTTTTTCTTCATGGTTTTGTAATTTGTGTGCATTGTCAGAAAGGCACACTTATAACTTTGACTCAAACGGTACAAAAGCCATCTATGTAACCAAAATGTTTGTACCCCTGTAATATTCTGAAATAAAAAATATTTAAAAAAAAGAAAGGACATTCCCAGCTCCCAAGTTTATAGACATATACTCCTATATTTTCTTCTATTAATTTTATCACATATGGCCGGGCGCAGTGGCTCACGCCTGTAATCCTAGCATTCTGGGAGGCCGAGGCAGGAGGATCGTTCGAGCTCAGGAGTTCAAGACCAGCCTGAGCGAGAGCCAGACCCCATCTCTACTAAAAAAATAGAAATTAGCTGGACAACTTAAAATATATATATATATATGTAAATTAGCCGGGCATGGTGGCACATGCCTGTAGTCCCAGCTACTCGGGAGGCTGAGGCAGAAGGATTGCTCGAGTTTGAGGTTGCCGTGAGCTAGGCTGACGCCACGGCACTCCAGCCTAGGCAACAGAGTGAGACTCTGTCTCAAAAAAAATTTTTTTTCACATATACACATTTTATATATTTATATATATATGCACTCTGTAATACATAAGCACAACCACAAAATACGGATGCATAAAAGCTCTTTAATGTATCTGGAATTTATTTTTGTGCATGGTGTTAGGTAGGGATTTAATTTAGTTTTTTTTCTTTTTTGAGTCTTGCTCTGTCGCCCCAGCTAGAGTGCCGTGGTGTCAGCCTAGCTCACAGCAACCTCAAACTCCTGGGCTCAAGCGATCCTCCTGCCTCAGCCTCCCGAGTAGCTGGGACTACAGGCATGTGCCACCACATCTGGGTAATTTTTCTATTTATAGTAGAGATGGGGTCTCGCTCTTGCTCAGGTTGGTTTTGAACTCCTGACCTGGAGCGATCCTCCCGCCTTGGCCTCCCAGAGTGCTAGGATTACAGGTGTGAGCCACCGCGACCGGCCAGTGTTTCAAAACCTCCTTGGCTACTCTCATATCCCTTCTTTTCCAGGCAAACTTTAGAATCAGGTTGTCGAGTTGCACTTTCAAAAGGAGGTTGGACTTGCACTGGTTTTATGTCTCTTGGCTATGTCAGCTCTTCTCTTCCTGGAACATGGAATCTTCTCTCTGTTTCTTCTGGTTTTCCCTCAACATCCTTCAGGAAAGTGTCATCACTTTCTTCGTGTGAATTTGGCACTTTTCCTGCCAGACTGAATCCTGGATATCTGCCGGTTTTAGGGCTGCGGTCAATGGGATCTTTAACCTCAGTGATGCTCTCTGTGGTTGGGGCTGCCTGTCTGGCACTCGCCTGCCCTGTGCCCATTCCCGAGGGCTCAAGTTAACTCGCCCGGGTTCCAGGGGGACAGTTGTATGGTTCGCAAACACTACGTCATCCACAGGTGTGTTCACCCCCTCACCTCATTTCCCTGTCTCTATGGGGACGGGGTGTCCCCACAGATGTGAGGAAACTGAGGCACCTAAAGATGCAGCAATTTCCCAAGGCCACGCAGCTGGACCCCCACCCAGACCCGCCAGACCCCACACACTTGCTCTCCCCTCCCGCCCTTCCACGGTCCTTCCAGAGCCCAGCAGAGCCGTGAGTGGACAGCAGAGCGCCGCCCCAGCGATGGCGGAGACAGTGGCACATGGACGGGACGGGCAGAGCCCAGCAGGTGCTCAATAGCTGGGCTTCTCCTTAGCGTATGAAGCACCCACTGC
Source organism: Lepilemur ruficaudatus (assembly GCA_963574885.1). Taxonomy (NCBI): domain Eukaryota; kingdom Metazoa; phylum Chordata; class Mammalia; order Primates; family Lepilemuridae; genus Lepilemur; species Lepilemur ruficaudatus. The sequence continues at coordinate 18,284 of CAUYRT010087836.1, read as the reverse complement.
ACGAGGCTCAGCCCCCTACTCACCACTGTTCCCCCCTCACCTGCCGCACCCCTGCCCCTCACCCCCCACGCCGCCCATCCTCCCAGGTGCGTGCGGCCAGGGCTGAGCACTGCAGTCCACAGTGCCCTGGAACAGCCCTCTGCACAGACAGGGACACTGGGGCCCTGCGGGACCCGTCCCACCCCAGTCTCTCTACAGAACCCTGATTCAGCCCGGCAGGGGCAGGGGCCTACTCTGGCCAAGGGAGGGCTTGTTTCTGGGGCAGACCCTGCAGGAGAATAAAGGTGGCCCCTCGGTCCCCCTCCTGCCCACTCCCACTCCAGGTGCACAATGCACAAGGCCGGCCGCCGCCGTTCAGTCCACCCGCTGCACTGGAGCACAGGAGTGGGCCGCCGGCTATGGTGGGAACCAGCTCTCTAAGGCAACCAGGACAGAACCGGAGGCACAGCGCGCCAGACCATCCCCCAAGGTCCCCAGAGTGGCGCCTCTGATAAACCCAGCTCAAGCCCCGGGATCTGAGCTAATCCCGCTAATCCCCGGACACCAGGCCCAGCATGGCTAAGGCTGGGGGGTTGGGGGGGAGGCCTCTGCTTCTCTGAGACTCTGAGACCCCTGGACAGACAGGGGTGAGTGCCCCAGCCATGAGATAGGGCCCCGACCCTGTGCACCTTTACTGTGTGGCCTTGACGGAGGTGCCTGCTGAGCCTCAGTTTCCCCATCTATACCAGATGCCAGTCCTCACCGTCTCCCCGCCAGAAGCAGACCGAGGGCCGAGGTCCTGGCGTGGAAGGTACTGTCGACTGTGCAATGAATGTGAACTGCTGCGCGCCAAGGGCAGGGACGTACCACAGTCCTTATTTCTCCAAGTCAATCCAGCCCCAAGTCCTCATGCAGCCAGGCCAGCGGGAAGTCCCACAGTGGTCATTTTACAGGTCTCTGTCCCTCTCCCAGGGCTCTGGGGATGACTTGGCCTGGAGAGGAGGGGCTGAGACTGCTGGTCACCATCCGCCACGGTCACAGCCAGGGAGCCGAGGCCAGAGGACCCCGTCCACCCCTCTCTTGACCATGGGGCCCAAGGGCTTATGGGAAGCTCTAGGTGGGCTGGAAATCTGTTCCAGACTCTGGGCCCCGGGGCCCCCACTGCTTTCCCAGGTCTGTGGACACAGGGAGGCTGCTCCTGTCCCCAGCAGCCAACAAAGAACCTCCTGTTCTGCTCAGTTCTCAGGCAGCAGCCCTGGGCAGTGACCTGGGGCTCCGGAAAGAAGGGGCAAGGCAAGCCTTCTGCCCCAGGGTCGGGGAGTTTCTGCCCCCCAGGCTAAGTCTGCAGTGGAGGGAGAGCAAAGTTTCCCTCCTTCTTACCCTGCCAGCACCACCCAGCAGGGCAGCCAAGCAAGGACATTACCTCCTGAAGGCCCCTTGGAGACAGGAGGGAAGTTCCTAGACCGTCCTTTCCAGTTAGCACGGGTATGCCAGGAGCCATGCCAGGAGCCATGCCAAGAGGCCCTGAGACCTTGGGTTTTGCCAGGGGGATGAGCTATAAAAATGACAAGTGACAAGGCCCCTTCATGGAGCGCTTGTCCTGCCCGCAGAGCTGGGCGATTCAGGGCTGTGGGGTCTAGTTCTGGAGTTACCACTGATGGGGCCACAGGGGGGTCCAGGGAAGGAAGGTCTGGGAGCCCTGGGGCTCCATGGCTATGGATCCCCAACGGGGACGAGGCAGAAGGCTTTGGAGCCCCTGCAGGCCGGCAGGGCTAGGCCCCTCCTGTGGGAAGCTGAAGGAGCATAGCAGCAGGGCCTGCCACCCCACCAGCCTCAAGTGGCCCCCCGGGACAGAGCTGGGCCAGAGTGGTGGGCAGAAGTGAGTGTCACCCAAGGAAGGACTTTCTAACAGTCCAGCTGCAGAGGGAATGAACCCCCTGTGCCAGGAGGTGTGCAAGCCCAGGTGATGGGCAGTTGCTGGTTTTGGAGGTAGCTACTTCCTCCTCTCCCCTCAGCCCCGACTGTCTGTGGAGTCCGCCCATCTGGAAATTGCATTTCTTATATAAATCTTCAGGGTCACCAGGAGGGGTTTCCTCAATTCCCAGATAAGGCTCAGGGAAGTTTAGCCACTGGCCATGGTCACCCAGCCAGCCTGGGGCAGCACCAGGAGGGCACCCAGTGAGTGTCTTGGGAGGGTGAACCAGGCTCAGGGGTCGGCCTGGTCTGGGTGCCAGTCCTGCTCTGGCTTCCATGCTGGGTGACCTTGGGCAAGTCACTTTCCCTCTCTGAGCCTCTACTGTCTTCTATACAATGGGGGAAAGACAGCCCACCTCTGGGCGTTCAGCAAGACCTGCAATGCAGGGGGCTGAGTGCGCCGCCTCTCCTTCCTCACACGTCCCCTCCTGCACGTGGGCACATCCTGCCACCTCCACCTCCTGCATACGTCCTGAATCCCATTGCCTCACCGCCCTCCGCACCCGACTCCACCATCACGGCTTCCTCCCTGGTCCCACTCCAATCAGACCCTGGTACTCTTCGGCACCAAACCCTGCCATGGCTCCCACCTCACATGCGGTCCATCGAGTGATCTACAAGGCCCTGCCGCCTTGGCCGACCTCATCTCCAGCGCATCCCTGGCCCTCAGCCCTGGCTGCCTTGCTGTGCTGCGAGCCCTCTGGGCCCATCTCACATCAAGGCCTTTGCTCCAGCGGCACCCTTGCCCCCCCCTGGAACTCTCTTCCCCCAAACGTTCGCCCAGCTGGCTCCCCCGGTCCTGGTCTCACCCGACTCCCTGTCACCTCCTGCCCCACCCATCGTCTGCCCCACACCCCAGCCCTGTCAGCGTCGCAGTGCTCCGTGCCAGACGGAATGTGGTATTTCCATTACCCTCCCTGCTCACCTCCTGTGAGGTCCTCGAGGGCAGGCACCATGTTGGTCTCATTGCCCGCTGGGTCCCCAGAGCCCAGCACAGAGCCTGTCCCACAACAGGTGCCCATGAGTAGAAGCAAACAACACACAGAGGTGGTCCTGACACTGTGCACTGCCCAGTGGTGGCAACAGTGCTGGCTGAGACCTGAGAGTCGGGGAGCAAGCAGGGGTGTTGACGAGCAGCCAGCCACCTGCATAGCACAGGCCACTATGGATGGGCAGGGCACTGGCGTGGCCTGGCCTCTCCCATGTCCCAAGGGGTCAGTCCTTAAGGGTCCTTGCTGAGGCTGGGGTCAGGGTCACAAGCATACCAGCAGCATTCCCTGGACAAGACTATGGTGGCTCATCCACAAATGAGCAAAGGTTGAGAAGTGGGAGGTCTAGGATCCAGCCAAGTCCCTCTCTGGGCCTCAGCTTCCCCATCTACACAATGGGCACACAGCCTCCTGCTCTCTTGCCTCATCTGGTGGGTGAGAGGTAGGAAAGGCCTGTAGAGCGGCAGAATGCTGCCATTTCTCATCAAGGAAACTGAGGCCCTGCAGGCCATGGTTAATCTAAGAGAGAGAGCCCTGAGCCCATGCAGACAGGGCTGTCAGAGAGTCTGAGGGTGCCCAAGCCCTGGGGGCTTGCTTGGGCAATCGTTACGATGGTGCCTACCGGCTGACACCCAGGATGTTGGGCAGAGAGACCCTGGCACCAGGCAGCCTGCAAAGGTCAGGCCTTGGTGCAGGCCAGGCCCAGCTGCCCCACCCAGCTCGTGACAGCTCGTGCCTGAGAGTCCCCGACCACTTAACAACATCCTTCCTGCTCCACCAACCCCCCGGAACCACCATCACCTGTGTCTGAAGGTCTCCGAGTGTGTTTGGATGTTGCCTGCCTTGCCAACATTTCCTGTCCCCAAACCTGTCAAGAAAGGCTGGGGGTCCCCAAAGCCTCTGCCTTCTCTCACTGGGGAGTACGGGCGGAACCCCCAGGACCCAGAGTTCAACCAGCTCTGCACATTAGGCAGGAAACACCAGCCCTGTTCGTCCTGCCCAGAGTTAGAAAGTGCAAAGTCATCCAGACTTAGAACCTACCCACCGCCATGTCCAAGGAAGCCGTGGCACCCCACAGACACCCACATGCCACCCACAGGCCAACCTTCTAGGAATGCCATGGCAACACCAGTGAGTTGGGAATGACAAGAGGGGTGCAGGGTGAAAATCCATGCAGAGGCTCGGGGGCAGGGAAGGGAAGGGGATGTGCCCATAAGTGTTTGAACACTGTTTGCATTTAGAGGATTCACAGCCTGGAGGAGCGAAGCCGAGGCAAACCAAAGCAGGTGGGCCCAGCCTCAGAGGACCTCCTGGGGAAGGTAAGCTTTGAGCTAAAGGCCACTGCCATCTACTTGCCAGTCAGCCAACACCTGCTATGTGCCCAGCACCGTGCCAGGCGTGCAAACTGGAAGGAGACAGGCCTGGTCCTGCCCCCAGGGAGCCAACGTGCTGAGCGAGAGGACAAGTGAGGAGTAGTACACAGGGAACAATGTGTAGAGGATAAAGCCGGGCAGGTGTGACAGAGCACAGGTGGCAGGGCATTTGAGGGCATATCTGAGCAGAGCACAGGGGAGAGGCCATTCCACCTGGGGAAGACCTCATGCGGCAGAGAAAAGCAAACACAAAGGTCCTGGCTGGGCTGAGACCCCCTCCTCCAGGCAGCCGTCTGAAATTGCTCTCCAGCACCTCAGAATGAGATCCACCTGCCTCACCTCTGGATGCCTGACGCTTGGCACGGAGGAGGATGTGCTCGAGGCAGACAGCCTTGCGATAAACTTCCAAGAAGATGCACTCACACTGCGAAGGAGTGATCTGTGTCCCCAACGGAAAAGGCCAGGGTCTTCCTTACCCTGCCGTCCCCAGTGCCTGATACACAGCAGATGCTCAACATGTGCTGGGCAAGTGTGAAACTTGGAAGTGGTGCCCGAAAACACAGTCAACGATGGCTTCTCTCTGAGGACAAAGCTGTCCCCACACTTCCCTGGGTACCCTCATTTGCCCTGTCCCGGTGGAGGGACACCCACCCTCAGGCTGCCAACCTGCAGCCATGCGCCTCAGCCCAGCCAGCCCGGGACCGGTTCCGCTCCACTGGCAGTAAATGGCTGCCTGCTCCCTTGGTGCATGCTTGGGGCCAACAGGAGATGCGTCTTCCTGCTCCGTTCAAGGGCAGCTTGGCGGAGGCTCTAGACCCTGGAGAAGGTCCAGCCTGGGCAGGGGCTGTGTGCACGAGTGTGTGTGAGTGAGCTGAGTGTGGGTGTGTATGTGGGTATGTGCAGGAGTTCGCAGAGGAACAGAGAACAGTCTAGGAGAAAATGCACCAAAACGGTCTCAGGGTGATAGGATCCCAATGGTCTTTATTGGCCTTTGTGCTTTTCTATTATTTTCCTAATTTTCTATTCTCAGCCTGTGCTACTTTCAGAATCAGAAAAGAGCTAAATCTAAGTAGGTTTTAAGGCCACTGGTGCAAAAGGCAGAGAACAGGCAGAGAGGAGCCAGGGCCGGGAGCTGGGAGGGGCGTGTGGGCACTGGGGAAGCACCAGCCGGGGCTGGTGACAGGCCCTCCAGTCCAGGGTCCTCATGTGCCAGCTCCGTGTGACGCTGGCCTTCATTTCCCCGTCTGGGTTCTAAGCTCCTTCTGATCGTGGTGCTCTGTCTGGAACTCTCTGCCCAACATCCCAGGTAGGGCCTGGGTCGCAGGGGCTGAGCGTGGGCAGGGCAGCCACTCGTGTGGCTGTTAGTGGAGCTCAGCCCTGTCCGTGTTCCTGGGCCTTTGAGGACTGCGTCTCGGGCACCTGCTGCCTGGGGGCCGCCTGCATGCTCTGGCACCTGAGGCCAATCTCCATGGCCGGGTGTGGCCAGGGACAGGAGGTGGGACTCAGACCATACAATTATTTCTTAAGTGCCCACAGCATGCCAGAACTAGGACGTGTAGGGAAACGCAGGAAGAGGTTATTGTAATGGGGCTAGGTCCATCCAGGGAAGGGCTCACAGTCTCAGGGCCAGGTGGAGGTTTGGGACAGGTTGGCCTGTCCTTGCCACTAGTGTCCAGGCAGATGGCCACTAAGTCATGACCTTGGTCTCTAAAGGACACCCTGATCACCCTCCAGCTCAGGGCTGTGCAGAGGCCTTTAAGAAAAGCCCCCAATTCCTGGTGACTGCCACAGCCCACGCTCTCCCCTTCTCCCCACAGCCTCTGGGCAAAGCGGGGTGGCCCTGAGCCTGCCCTTGGCCCATTGCCACCGTCACCTCGTACCGCACGCGCCTCCCCACTTCTGAGTTCTCCTCCCGAGATGCTGCTGCCCAGGGCAGGCCAAAGCAGAAGGATCAGAGGGCTCTGGCTCAGAAAAACCAGGGTTCAAATCCTGGCTCCACCGGTTTCCACCTGTGAACCCCTATCCCTCCCTGAGCGCCAGTGTGCCCCGCTGTGAAGTGGAGTAAACACCTAGGAAGGCCATCGGCTTGTTCCAAAGAGCTCGTGGGCAAGAGAAGGCTTTGGAAAGACACCCTGGGCTGGTGAGAAGCACGAGCCTAGCCCCTCTGAGAATGGCCCCAGCCGCCCACGCCCTGCCCGTCCTGGTGTCCTTTCCAATCCCAGTTGTGACCTCACCCCTGTCCCACAACGCACTTCCAAATCTGTATGGTCTGAGTCCCCCCTCCTGTCCCTGGCCACACCCGACTGTGGAGATTGGCCTCAGGTGCCAGCTCTAGAAACTGGAAACATCTCCAGTGCGGCCACACTCTCCTCTGCTCCCCCGACCTGGAGGGCTACTACGGGTTGACCTGTGTCCTCCAAAAGGATATGTTGAAGTCCTAACCCTCGGTACCTCAGAAAGTGACCTGATTTGGAAATAGGACCGTTGCCGATGTCTCTAGTGAAGATGAGGTCATGCTGCAGTAGGGCGGGCCCTTACTCCGAAATGCCTAGTATCCGCACCAAAGACATCAGGAAGACTCATGCAGAAGATGGCACGTGACAACGGAGGCAGAGCTTGGGGACGCGTCCACAAGCCAAGGAACAGCAAGCAGGGATTGCTGGCAAACGCCAGCAGCTGGAGGAGGCAAGGACAGATTCTCCCTTATGGGTTTCAAGGTGGCCCTGCTGACACCTTGGTTTTGGATGTGGCCTGGGAACTGCGAGGTGATCGATTTCTGTGTCTGAGGCCACCCAGTGTGTGGTACGTTGTTACCAGCGTTTGGGGCCATCTAAGAGCCTAGGATGCAAGGGCAGAAGTCCCAACTGGGAAGGAGCTTTGTGTGGGCAGGTGAAGGGAGGCCTGCGGGGGTCTGCTTGGCCCGGGCAGGTGGCCGCCACTCTGTGCCCCCACCCTGAGCACATTGTTCCTGGTTCCCAGCGCCTCTTCCTGGGGTCAGACAGAGGGCCTGGGACCCCAGGGACACAAGCCATGAGCCTCCCGGTCTAGCCCATCCTGGGCCCCAGACGGTCGCCTTTTTCAGTTCCACTGTGAGGAAGAATTTTCTAGACCAGAAGGCACTTAATGGATGTCTGTTGTGAACGTGAAAAACAGCGAGGGCTGCCAGGCGGATTTCCTGGGAAGCTGATGAGGCTTAAGCTTCCGGGCCCTGATAAGGCCTGAGTGTGGTTTAGTACCTGCTGTTGCAGATTTGTTTTCTTAAGGGAATGTTGTATAAGCATTAAGCCCCACAAACCCATGAGGTGCCACGAGTCAGCGCCCAGCCCCTGGGGCTGCTCAAAAGGAGGCCCAAGGACCTCTTGGTGCATGGACAGGGCGTGCGTATCTGTGCACCGGGGCGAGTCGTTTCCCACCGCTATGACCTCTGCGCCCTCTCTGCACAGCTGCCTCGCGAAGACCCTCGCCACTAACCGCGTGTCAGAGGCTTCTAGGCAGGGGCCGCCGTGAGGGGAAGGGGATCCGGGACCTCGTGCCCCGTCTGCCTCCCCTTCCGGTGGCTCATGGGGACTCAGGCAGACCCAGCTTGAAAACCCAAGGGCCAGAGGCCTCCCCAGCCTTCCCCAGCCGTGCGGGGGCTGATCCCTGGAGCCCCTGCCCCGTCTGGCTCCACAGACAGGCCTCAACCACTGACTTCCCTTTGTGATCTTATGAAGCCCCCTCTCGGGGCCTCAGTTTCCCATTAAAAAATAAACGCATCATGACAGGGTTAGAGCAGCTGAGCCCTGGGGGACCTGCTAGCACTCACACCCTGTGACTCCCAAATGTGGGTGGGCCCCCGGAAGCCCCGCCGCAGGCCTGGAGGCGGAGCGTGGTGGGACATCGATGTCATTGCCCAAGTGGGTGTGACTGAACCATGGCGCTAGGTGAGCCGTGTGAGTCACAGCTCTGCCATTTCCTGCCTGCCTGCCAGGGCAGGGACCATCGTTCCGAAGCAGGCTCTGACGGTTCTGCCGGTGAAGGGATGGCCCCAGCTCACAGACTGCACCCTGCCGGCAGCTCATCTCATCGCAGGGGCAGCTTTGCCGGGGCTCTGAGAGTAAGGCAGGGCTCCAGCAGCCCCCTGTCACCCCACGCCAGGCCACGGACACCCTGGGGAGGGTTCTGTGCCCGAGGAGCTGCAGGAGGCCTCGCAATCCACCCCTCTGGACTGCTGTGAGGCCCAGAGGCAGCAAGAAACCAGGAGGCCCTGAGAGAACCAAGCTGCAGATGGGACGGAACAGCTTGTAAACACAGGGTGCCTGGTGTGTCTGGGGGTGAGGAAGGACAGACAGACACCAGGAGCAGGAGACATCGGACGGGCTGAACCATGTTCCGAGCCAACCCCCTCCCTGCCCCAGAAGTGTGACCCACCCACCACATCAGCATGGGGCTTGCAAAGCCCCCACCCCAGGCTTCAGCCAGCTACACCCGCATGTCCTAGGGGAGGGGCCCTCCTCTCTGCCTCTGCTCAGGGTCTGCCCAGGGGATGTGACCGGTCCCAGAGATAAGTGGGGACCTAAGGCAGCAAGAGACACTCAGCCCAATCTCATTGTCTGTGGGACTCCCACATCTGAGAAAATTTATTCTCTTCTCCAGGACTCTGGTGCGAAGCCAGAAAGAAGACGGGCGGAGACAGGCGGACTTCACCAGAGAGGCAGAGGAGAGTACCGGGGAGGGGAGGGCCACACCCTCTGGGCCTAGCAGGGCATAAGCCAGGGACATGCAGGACCCCACGGGCCTGGGCGCCCCGCTGGAGGAGTAGAGAGAAGGCCGGGGCACCTCATAACCTGACATGGGGGCCCTTCTCCTCGGAGGACATGAAGGCGGTCTTCGGAGGCCTTGGGAGCTGCTTGGGGGAGGCGGCAATGGGCACGAGGCTCACCGACCTCTGCAGGGTGGGCTCGGACACCGGGGATGGGACTAACTGTGTGGACTGGGCCGTGGAAGCCAACCAGGGGCGCAGCAAGAAGCTGGAGGACTGGGGCCTCGAGAAGGTGGAGTCCAGCAACCTGTAGGCTGAGGCTGTCGGGAACAGAAAGGAAGAGGGGGAGGAGGTGGCGGGGAGCATGCTGGCCGTGGCCTCCATCACGACCAGCTCCCCGCCAGGCTCCAGGTCCTTCTGGATGTCAGGGGCTGCCAGGCAGACATTCGGGCCCCTGCTGGTTGGGAAGTTGGGCTGCTGGATGGGCGTCAGCTCAGCGAAGTGCAGGCTCTGGTAGACCTGCGGCGAGATCTGCAGGAACAGAGCAGGGGACGCAGGCACCTGCTGGAGCCGAGGGCACCCAGGACCAAGGACAGGCTCACAGGAAGGAAGGGCCCAGAGGTCTTCCCGTGCAAAAGGAGAAGTCACCAGAGTACTGGGGCTGTCACTAATGACCACGGCCCACGCCCACTCGACACCAGGCCCAGCACCCGGCCCTCCCTCCGCACCATCATTTGGTGCTCGCGGCAGCCCTGTGAGGTCGGCACCCAGACTGTTTCCTTCTTGGAGCGAGGCCCCCGGCTGGCCCCTGTGTGAGGCCCAGGCGCTAAGAGCTCCCTCTCATACCAAGCTCTCCCCTGCCCAGGACAGCTCTCCCCATGCAGGGACATGGCCTCTGCCATCATCTCATTTGTTCCTAATTCCCACCAGAGAGAGGAGGGGCGCCCACAACGCCCCTGCGGCAGACAGGAGGGAGAGGCTGGGACCTGCCCGGGACAGATGCAGAATAGAGCTCAAAACTGGTTTCTGCAAAGTCCCTTGCTCCCTCTTTTTCTCCCCAAGGAGAGCCACTCTTTCCATCCACTTACTTGGTCCCTCACTGTGGCACCATGACACCTGTGTCTGCTCTTGGGCACCCACAGTGGCAGGGACACAGGCAGGAAATATACTAACAAGCAGATGAGCAGCCACAGGCCGTGGCAAACACCTTGAAGGCTATAGCCAGGTGCTACGACCAAGGAGGGCCTCGTCCCATAGGCCCAATGAGGCTTGTCCTCAAGGTCTAAGCTGTGCCCACGGCCTCAGGCAGGGGCCTGGCAAACAAACCAGCCAGACCAACCTCACCCCAGAACTGTCTATGGCCCGGAGTCCTTTAAAAGGGCGAATGTCCCCATCACCCCCACTGAAGGGTCATGTGGGGCACGGGGTGGCTGCCGATGGGGCGGGATGTCCTGGCCTCCGCCCCAGCCTCTCAGGGAGCGGCCTGTCCACCTCACCTGCTGCTTCATCCAGCCATACTGCACGTGGGTGGACAGGAACCCAGCGTTCCGCCACCGCTTCCTGGGCTTGTATGCTTTCCCCAAGACTTTGCTCACCTGTGGAGTCAGGCGGGGAGTGAAGCCATAGGGGGCAGGGGAGCCTCTCTGCCCATCCACACGCTCCCCCCAACCCAGCCTCACCAGCAACTCCGACTTGCTCCAGCTGTCCTCAATGTCTTCCGGGAAGTGCTCTCCAGCCCCTGGGGACATCGGGGCCAGCTTCTGCAGCTTGGCCCTGGCCTCCGCCTCCGCATCTGCCTTCTCATTCAGGAGGGCCAGCAGTGCCTCCTGCTCCCGCCGTTGCTGCACCCGGGCCTCAGCGAGATTCCGCTCTGCCCTAGCGTGAGGGGCTTTCCTTCACATGAGGTCCCCCCACCCGCCACCCTGCAAGGGCCTGATCCCCTCCAATTTCATCCCCCCCTGAGGCCAGACCCCTCTCAGGGCCCCTCACTGAGTGAGTGTGTAACGTTAGCAAAGCCCAGATTCGGTTGGCCCAGCAAGCCCTGCCACTCTTCCACCACCTGTGCTTTCCTCCTTGGAGAACTGACACTCTGCTCTGGCCTGACTTTGACCCCTTGTAGAACATTTAAATATCCCCCACCCACCCTCCCTCAGAGAAGCCCTACCTTTACCTTGTTTGATATCCCCCCACAGGAATGTCAAGAAGCACAAAGATTCTGTGGGAGCCTGGCAAACTCCTACTTACATGTCAAAACCCAGTCTAAAATCTCCTCTCCTATGAAGCCTTCCTTACTTGACTCACTCAGTCAGGTAGGTTGTCCTGTGAGTCATCCCTGTTCTCCTAATACTCCCAACATTTATCACATAAAATTGCATGTCCATCTCCCCGAGTGAACTGTGAGTTCTGTGAGGCAGGACCTGTCTGGAATGCTTTGGCTCTCTAGAACCTGGCACAAGGTCTAGCAGTCAGCAGGATCTCAATAAATTTTTTTTTTTTTGAATGAACCAAAATTATTTGAGACTTGGTCAGGAATAAGGATGGAGTGGATGGAGTGGGTAGGGGAGAAACCTAGATGGGAAGGAACAAGTAGCGAGCCGCCTGCTCTTCCCTGTGGATCAGGGAAGTAACACAAATGTCTGCTCATGGCCAGAGCCTTGGCCATGGGTCCCAGGCAATCCCCTGGAAGTGTAGGAATGACCTCTGCAGGGAAGCTGGCCCTGGTGAATCTGAGCCCGGCACGGGGCAGGGCCCCATCTGAATGCTTGCGTTTTCGTATTTTCCCCCTTTCACTGCTCAGTCTTTCAGCTGAGCTGGGCTGGAACCAGGCCTCAGGCTCTCTTGCCACAGCTGCCACCTGTGAAGTCAAGCTGCCTGCGGGTCCCAAGCCTCTGGCCTTCCGGGGGCCCTCCCCGACCATGGCCAGCTCTCCCCAACCCAGGCAGAGGCTTCTCAGGGCCTGGGGAGGCTCGTGCATCTCCCTCCTCCGGCCAGAGAAGACCAAGCGCTGTGCTAACTCACTGCAGCTCCAGGCGGGAGGCCTTCTGGGCGGTGCCTGTGGAGTCGGCCTTCTCCATGCTTGCTGTTTGTTCTTGAAGACCACTAGGGGCATCATGGAGTATCTTCCACATACTCAGGCCAAACGTTCCTGTGATTTGACCAGACCCTGCTCAGAACAAGGACTGGTGTAACCTTCTTCTCCTCTGAACCCTCTGCTCCTTACCCTCCGCCCTCAAGTGTCAGCCAGCAACCCCCTACACCCAGCCAGCACACTCGCCCGAAGACTCGCCCAGTGCCCACCATCTGCCTGGCATTACGCTGGGCATGCAACAAATACCTGCGTGAACCAGACGCTAGCCCTAGGACACGCTTGGAGCTCAGGCCTAAAGCACCCTGCCCACAGGTGGGATGAGACGGGAAAGTACTGGGGCAGTGACCGAATGATCCTCAGGTGGGCTTCAGGTAGCTCAGGTACAAAATGGCAACAGCATAAAATGACCAGACACCCATCAAAGGTGAATTTGGGGTCGGGGGTGGAGAGGAACGGGGCTGGAGTAAAAAGTAGGTAGTGAACATAGCGAAACTGAGTCCTGTTTCTGAGTAGGGAATAATGAGTCATAGGCTATTCTCCTGCTACAGAGTTTTAAAATTTAAGAAAAATACAATAGGTAACAAAATAGTTTTTTTAAAAAAATCATTGGACAGCCGTAGAAGCAAAGAGGATTGGATGGACTAAAATTACAGAAGAGGAAGAGTCTTTCCAAAAAGAACTGAGATTGGGAGCTGCTTTCTTGTCTGGGGGGCATTCCCGAGTCTGGAAACAGGCTAATAATCAGAGTTGGCTTAGACAGAAGAGAAACAAGCAGAGCTTTGGACAGCCACTGTGGCCGGCATGATGGGTTAAGTCTGGTAGAGTCCTAAACGCACAGCCATTCTTCCTGTTAGGACGTCTGCCGAGCACTGGGAGGCTTGGGTTAGAGGGGCTGGGCCAGAAAAGCAGAACGAGCTCACTGGGAGACAGAGTCCCACCGAGGAGATCTTCTGCAACAAACACAACAAACTTCACCGTGGGACACGACAGAGGCAAACTTAGTCTCCCTAAAGCCCAGCCCAGCCCCAACCCAGCTCAACACCTGCTTGCATTGAGGTGATCAGCCCCAGACAGAAGAAAGAGCAAATGCTCTGGGAGGAAATAATATCAACTTCGGTCTCTACAGTTCTTTTATACAAAGTCCAGAAAAGGTTTTGTGGTTGTTGTTGTTGTTTTACATATAAGACATGTGAAAAGGCAGGCAAATATAACCGATAATCAAAAGAAAAAACAGGCATTAGAAGCAGACCTTTCAGATGATTCAGACATTGGAGTTAGCAGATTAAAAACACTTTAAAACTGTTATAAATAATGTTAAATAAAATTAAGGAAAATATGAAGAAAATGGGGGGTGGAATGAAGATTTCAACAGAGAATTGCAATCTATAGGAAAGAATCAAATGGGCATTCTAATACTAAAAAATACAGTACCTGAAATCAAGAACAAGGTAGAACTACAATGTTAGGCAATAAAGATATTGAAGGCAGGAACAGGGAGTTCAAAATATGACAAGTTTGAGAGAAGAGTTAAAAGAAGTTAAAGCTTGCTTATTCAGGTCCTCATCTTGTTCAAGAGAAGGTAAAGGAATTAACTTTAGCCATTCTTAGAAAATTAGATGAGAAAAATTCAAAATTACCCACTAAAAGAACAAGCAACAAAAGCAAAAATAGACATTAAACTTGAAAATTTCTGTGCATCAAAAAATCAATTGACTGTGTCCTCCCCAGGGTGCTTCAGCTCCTCAGGTTTCGTCTGGTTCGTTCCCACAAAGACATTCCCCAACTCCAGCCCAGCCTGCAGGAGCCACAGGGGTCCAGTGGGTCCCAGGTGATCTGTGTGACTCCAGAGCCTGGTCATTCTGGGCAGACTGCCTCTGGGAGAGAGGGGCGGACAGGACCAGAGTGCTAGGTTTCCTCCATCCAGACTCTTTCTCCCCTTCCCCGACCTGTGGCTGCCAAGAGAGACAACTGAGCCGCCATACAGAGGCTTCCACAGAGAGCAGGGCCCAGACCTTTCCTTTTGGAGTCCAGCAGTGGGCCAAGGGGCGCTCAAATTGTGAGCTCCCTGCCTGCCAGCCCTCCCTAGTGCTGCTTGCCCAGTGACCCCATCAGAATGGGGCACACCCCAAGGCAGAGAGACATGAAACCTTTGGTGCTTGGGCACCCCGTGGGCAATTCGGGACCAGCACACTTCTCCCTGGCATTGTCAGGGATGATCTCCAGGGCTCCAGGGATGGGCACACAGGCCAGGTAGTGTACCCCCAGGTCTTGATCGTGTTGGCCAGGGGCACGGAGGGAATATTTCTGAATTAATCTCAGGAGGTGTGGGTGCCCACAGGGGCAAATCGAGGGGAGAGTGCAGTGTGAGTCCTAGCTGCAGCATGCTCATGGGGCACCCCTCCTCCCACAGGAGGACCACACTCCCAGCTCAGGCAGGGATCCTGGGAAGTATCACAGTCATGGGGGAGCTCAGCTGGCTTGAGGTCCTGTCTGCCAGCAGACACCAAGGGAAACCACAGGATAGGGGAGGGTGGAGAGGAGCAAGGCCTACTCGAAACTGCAGGTCTCAGACAGCCCTGCATCCACACGCAGACTTTCTGGCTGAGTGGGGCCACTTCAGCCCCTCCCTGGTGGGCTTTGCCCAGAGGCAGGGAGCTTCTTTTCATTATAAGGAAGCTCAACAAAATACGAGAGAAAATAGGAATCCAACACAAAGAAACCACAAAAATAATACAGGAAATGAATGAAAATTTCACTAAAGATATGGAATTATCAGAGAAAAATCAAACAGAACTCCTGGAAAAGAAAAATTCCTTCAAGGAAATACAAAACACAGTGGAAAGCCTTAAGAGTAGGTTAGATCAGGTAGAAGAAAGAATCTCAGAGCTAGAAGACAACACCTTTGAATTAAACAAGTCAGTCGAAGAGATAGAGCAGAGAAACAAGAGGAAAAAACAAAGCCTAAAAGAAATATAGGATGATGTAAAGATGCCTAACATAAAAATCCAAGGCATCCCTGAAGGAGAAGAAGGAAATACACATGGGTCAGAAAACCTATTTGAGGGAATAATGGAGGAAAATTTCCCTGGCCTTGATAGAAATCTAGACATCCAGGTACAAGAAGCTCAAAGGACTCCTGGGGTAAGTCCTATGAGGGGGAAATAAAGACTTTCTCAGACACAATGGAATGAAACTAAAAATCAATAGCAAAAAGAAAACTGGAAAATTGACAAATACGTGGAAATTAAACAGTGCAGCCTTAAACAACCGAGTCAAAGAAATCAAAAGAGAAATTAGAAAATATCTTGAAACAAATGAAAATGAAAACACAGCAACCAAAACTTACGGGATGCAGCAAAAAGCAATACTAAGAAATAAGTTTATCGTAGTAAATGCTGACATTTAAAAAGAAGAAAAATCTCAAATAAACAATCTAACTTTATACCTCAAGAAACTAGAAGAACAAACTAAGCCCAAAGTTAACAGAGGGAAGGAAATAATAAAAGTTAGAGTATAAATAAACAAAATAGTGGCCAGGCATGGGGCTTACACCGATAATCCTAGCACTCTGGGAGGCCGAGGCGGGAGGATTGCTGGAGTTCAGGAGTTCGAGACCAGCCTGAGCAAGAGCGAGACCCCGTCTCTACTAAAAATAGAAAAAATTAGCCAGGAGTGGTGATGTGTGCCTATAGTCCCAGCTACTTGGGAGGCTGAGGCAGGAGTCATCACTTGAGCCCAGAAGTTTGAGGCGGAAAGTGAGCTGTGATGACACCACTATACTCTACCCAAGTGAGACTCTGCCTAAAAAAATAAATAAGTGAATAAACAAATTAGAAGAAAAACAATACAAAAAAGTCAGTAAAACTAAGAGTTATTTTTTTAAAGATCAACAAAAAATTGACAAACATTCAGCTAAGAAAAAAAGAGAAGACTCAAATAAATAAAATCATACATGAAAGAGGAGACATGAACTGATACCAGAGAAATACAAAGACTCATAAGAGACTGCTATGAACAATTATATGCCAACAAATTAGATAACCTAGAAAAAAATGGATAAATTCCTAGAAACATACAACCTACCAAGAATGAATTATGAAGAAATAGAAAATCTGAATGGACCTATAAATAGTAAGGAGATTTAATCAGCAATCAAAAACTCAGGAACAGGTGCAGTCACTGGAAAATTCTACCAAACATTTAAAGAAGAATTAATGCCAGTCCCTCTCCAATTCTTCCAAAAAATTAAAGAAACGGGAACGCTTCCAAACTCATTTTATGAAACCAGCATTACCCTGATATTAAAGCCAGATAAAGATACTGTAAAAAAAAAAAAAAAAACTACAGGTCAATATCCCTGATAAATAGAGATGCAAAAATCCTCAACAAAATACTAGCAAACAGAATTCAACAGCACAGTGGAAAGATTATACATCGTGACCAAGTGGGATTTATTGCTAGGATGCAAGCATGTTGAATGTACAAAAATCAATCAATGTTCTACACAACATTAATAGAACAAATGACAAAAACCACGTGATCATCTCAGTTGCTGCAGGAAATGAATTTGACAAAATTCAATGTCATCTCGTGATAAAAACACTGAACAACTTAGGAATGGAAGGAAATTACCTCAGAATAATAAAGGCCTTATAGGATTGCCCAAAGCTAGCATCATACTCAATAGTGACAAACCAAAAGATTGCCTCTAAAATCAGGAACAAGGCAAGGATGTCTATTCTTGTCACTTCTATTCAACAAAGTACTGGAAGACCTAGCTAGAGCATTTAGGTGAGAAAAGGAAATAAAAGGCATCCAAATCAGAGAGGAAGCAGTAAAATTATCTCTGTTTACAGATGGCATGATCGTGCATGTAGAAAACCATAAAGATTTTTTAAAAATTGTTAGAGCTAACAAAATCAACAAAGTTGCAGGATACAAAATCAATCCACAGAAACCAGTTGGATTTCTCTACACTAACAATGAGCAAGCCAAATAGGAAATTAAGAAGACAATCCCATTTATAAAATCATCAAACAGAATAAAATACTTCAGAATAAACTTAACCAAGGAGGCAAAAGACTTGTATCCTGAAAACTTTAAAACACTGCTGAAAGAAATTAAAGAAGACACAAATAAATGGAAGATATCCTCTGTTTATGGTTTGGAAAACTTAATATTGTCAAAAGGTTCATACTACCCAAAGCAATCTACCAAATCCCTACAACAAAATCCCAATGGCATTTTTTACATAAATAGGAAAAACAATCCTAAAATTTATATGGAACCACAAAGAATCCCAAATAGCCAAAACAATCTTTTGGAGAAGAAGAACAAAGCTGAAAACCTTATACTTCCCAACTATAAAACATATTACAAAGCTACAGTAATTAAAACAGTATGGGACTGGTATAAATAAAGACAGACACATAGACCAATGGAACACAATAAAGACTCAGAAATAAACCTACCCACATATACGATCAAATGACCTTTGATAAGGGCACCAAGACTATGCAATAGGGAAAAGATAGTTTCTTAAATGGTATGGAAAACAGAATATCTACATGCAAAAGAATGAAATTGGACTCTTACTTTACACCACACAAAAGTCAACTTAAAATGTATTAAAGACTTCAACATAAGACCTGCAACTTTAAAAATCCTAGACAAAAACATAGAGGAAACATTTCCTAACCTTGGTCTTCGAAATGATTTCTTGGATATGACACCAAAAGCACAGGCAGCAAAAGCAAAAATAGACAAGCGGACTACATAAAATTAAAAAGCTTTTGAGCAGCAAAGGAAACAATCAACAGAGTGAAAAGGCAACCTATGGAATGGGAGAAAATATTTTGCAAATATACACCATATATCTGATAACAGGTTAATATTCAAACTATATAAGTAACTTCTACAACTCAATAACAAACACATTTTATTTGTTAACAAATAACTTGATTTTTCTTTTTTTTTTTTGAGACAGAGTCTGGCTTTGTTGCCCGGGCTAGAGTGCCGTGGCGTCAGCCTAGCTCACAGCAACCTCAAACTCCTGGGCTCAAGCGATCCTTCTGCCTCAGCCTCCCAAGTAGCTGGGACTACAGGCATGCACCACCATGCTCGGCTAATTTTTTCTATAT
>CAUYRT010087835.1:0-36752 GCA_963574885.1 Lepilemur ruficaudatus | reverse complement strand
GCTCTACCACAGATTGAGCAGCCTAGAGCAATTTTTTCTGAATCCCCGAGTATCATTCATCATTCATCTATCCTGACATGATTTATCTATTGTGTGCCAAGGTTATAGTGGAGAACAAGGCAATGAATGTGATTCACTAGGCTGACTTTCTAATGAGCTAAGTTTACTCATCTTTAAAATAGAAATAACACCCATGTTGTAGGGTTGTAAAAATTAAATGAAATCAAACACATAATGCATGTGGAAATCCATCACTGATAACTATTATCCAGTACTTAACATGGTGTGTATCACATAGAATTTCAACCCATATTTACTTCATTCATTCATTCATTATTGACTGTCCCTACATATGGCTCCTCACCACCTCTGCTCTATACCACCCATCCACCATTTTCTTGTCCCTAAAGGATAATCTCATTCTGTCTTCCTGCTTGAAGCTCTTCAAGGTGAGATGACCTTTTCAAACCAGACCAGGCCAGTTCACAGGAAGCCACAGCTCAGCCAGAGTTATTCTGGAAGCTGTCCCTGTGTTCCCTGCACAAATTTCCTCCAGCCATTTGTTTATTCTTCCCATGTTATCACTTCAAGATGTCCAGTCAGATCAAAATAACATGATATCTCTCTTTTTATTGGTGAGAAGTTTTTTCTTCCATAGGATTCTTCACACATGGCTAATTAGAACAAGAGAAAGATGGATAGAATACAACCTGTTTAAACCATCTTCATTTAAATCTACATTCCATGAAATGGGTCCTCTCCCAAATGCAGTTGTTTGGCGTTATTAGCTCACAGTCTGAAAACTTAAGAATATTTTCCAAAGGTGTTTGTGTGTTGGAGGATAAAATGTAACTCTGGGAAGAACCTAATGTTTAATGCTATGTGTATTTGTTTCTAGATACTGTTAGGAGTTGTGTAGCAAAGCTGTTCTTCACCTGCTCCCTGAAGGGTCATTACTGCCTATACAGTAAGTCCAGTTTCATTCTCATCAGCCAAGAACCTCAGCCATGGATCCAGATCATGTTTCTATTTCAGCAGGTGTGTACAATTTGTGCTTATCAGACTCCTTAATGAGCTGATGGGGTATGAGTCTATAATTGTTTTTATTGAATTACTAATTCTTTGGCCAGAGCTGATATGTAGATAATGACAATATATATACATTTCATTAATAATTTTTAACATGAATTTTCTATATTTTAAGATAGCTTCCCTATAAAAGACTCTGAATTATTAATCAACAAACCAAACATATTAATATCTTGAATATTCTTAGCTTTAAAAAAGAAAAATAAAAGGGAAAATACTTTTGGTTCAACAACAGCAACTTATTTGGGGGAATAGCTTTCCTTATGGAGAGCTAGCCTTTATTTCTAGTCTTCCAATCTCCAATTGATGTTAGTGCCAATGTATTCTTTTTGACATTGTTAAGATACTAAAATGCCACTTTTTTCTATAGGACATATGTATATAAGTGAAACTACATACAGAGCAAGTTATAACTTACCAAGGAAGAATTTGATGCGGAAGAGATTCTTATTTGGAAATAGTTATCCTGCATGCATTAAACTTTCACATAAAATTTGAATATAAATTACATTATGTTAGTAATAGAAGGAATCTTAGATATCATTTTTACAGATAATAAGGGCAGAGCTCAAGTCATCTGACCCCTGATCCAGTGATCTTTTCTTTGTTGCACCTGTGTTGAAAAATAAAATGGGAGGATGCAGCTAGACACAGGGACAGTGAAGGCAGAAGAAACAAAATACAAATGTCATCATACGGTTGAAAATTAAGCCAAGTGGTAAGATAGTGATTTACTTCTGTTAATAAAACATTTCTATAATGTCTCCTACAAAAATCACCAACTAGACAGTTATATTTCTTTATAAAGTCAAATCAGGCTTATTGAGAAAAAATGATTTTTCATTCCGAATACATCATAATCATAAAGTAGAACTACAGTAATTAAGAAAAGAGACAGATTGGAAATGCCTTAGAAATACCATTTTTTCCATAGTAAGTCTTAAGAACACTCAATAATGTCTCATAGAGATCAACTCACATTCTGATATGAACCAAATTGTACAAGAATATATTATTAAAAACAGCATTGATTTTTCTTCCTTTTCTTGAGATAATGACCTTATTTTTCTTCTATTTACTTATATTTTCATATAGTTTTCATTAGTGATTTTGTATTTGGTTTCATCTTTGGCTTTGCTCTTCATAGATGTCAGTTTTTTCAAAACAAACCAAGAAAACTTGATTTTTTTTTTTTGCCCCTCAGTCTTATTTTATTCACTTAATCTAATTCTTTATCTTTCTCTTTAAGCAAAATCCTCAAAAAGTATCTATTTATGTTTTGTTTCTTCTGTGTTCATTTTCCTATAATGCTTGCTTTCTTTTTCCATGTCTTTGATATTGTGTGATCTTATGGGTCAATCCTGGCTTTGGGGTGAATAAAAATTAACTTTGACCTGATAATTACAAACCCAGAACTAGTCCTGTGTACTGGGCTAGACTTTTTCTCTCTCTTTTTTTTTTTTCTTGAGACAGAGTCTCATTCTGTTGCCCCGGCTAGAGTGTCATGGTGTCAGTCTAACTCACAGCAACCTCAGACTCCTGGGCTCAAGCAATCCTTCTGCCTCAGCCTCCTGAGTAGCTGGGACTACAGGCATGCACCACCATGCCCAGCTAATTTTTTCTATATATTTTTAGTTGGCCAATTAATTTCTTTCTATTTTTAGTAGAGGCGGGGTCTCACTCTTGCTCAGGCTGGTTTCAAACTCCTGAGCTTGAGCGAGCCTCCCGCCTTGGCCTCCCAGAGTGCTAGGATTACAGGCGTGAGCCACCACACCCAGCCGACTTTTTCTCTTTTCTGTTAACTTCACACATTCATGGAGTTCTCAAATTCACAGATTTCAGTCTAAATGCTCCTGGTTAGATTGACGATTCATTAAATCAAGTCCTGTTCTTAAAATGGAAAATCGTGTGCTGCATAGGTTTCTGATAATAATCAAGAAATTTCTAGATCCACATTATGGGTTGCATAATCAATCTATCTGTTACTGGCTTTTGTAGGTTTTAAATCCGTGGGCTACTTAGTTAGGGTTTAAGATCCTTCATCTTTTCCCTCCCAGTGCTAGAAACAGCTCCTTTTCATAGTAATAATGAGATTTTCTAGAAAAATGCTTATTAATCCTTATTCACTAAATGTGAGTTTTGTACACAGACCACTTAGAGAGTCTTATAAGTCAGTGCTTCTAGTCTGCCATCTTGGCCCCCTTATATGACTTTATAAGCCAATCTCATTATAATGTATTATACATAAAGCTTTATATATATATACTATTATATGCATGTAAATGGTATTTTATACCCTTTATAGATGACCTATAGGTTTTTATAAAATTATTCTTTTAAATTGAAAGGCTTCTCATATTTACAAGTATAACATCACAGCATATAAATGATTTTTAGATACATCATTGATTAGTAAATATACCAAAACAAGTTTAAATCTTTGTTTGAAAAATTGATTTTGATTGGTGTGAGTAAAAGATATGTAAATGTGACTTTCTTTCCATTAACATTCTTATTGCTCAACATAGAGAAATTATCTTAAAACTTTAAGAATATTCACCCATACTACTTTTAGGAATAAAAGTGTTTTTGTGTTCCCCATACACCCACTAACACTGTTCATATTTGAGTAATTGTATATGAACTCTTAGTTATTTAATTTACATTCTTCATGATCTACTCTGTATAAACTGAATTTTTGTACTCTAGTTTTAATTTTATTCCTTAATCCCCAAATCTTTGATAAAATAAATATGAATATTTATATTAACCACATTCCAATTAAGTAACATTCTTGGGAAATCATTCAGATAAACACTATATTACAAAGGTTAGACATATTTATAGAGATCACTATCAACTGGTTTCAAAATCTTATTAAATAATTTTAATTTTCTGTCAAAAAAATGAAAAGGCCTGAAACATATCATATGTTTAATCTTTAAGATAGATCTTTTCCTTGTATCGTTTAAATTTAAATCATGTTAAAGTTCAAACCAAGCCTAAATAATGCCACAAAATCAAACAATATTGTTGTTGGGGGCCAAGATGGCAGACTAGAAGCAGCCTACACACGCCACTGTCATGGAGAGGATCAAAAGTGGCAAGGAGATATTCACCTTCAGATGGATCACCTAAGAGAGAGCATTGGGAATCAACAGAGAAGCGACGGGAGTCTCCCAAAATGATGGAAAGAGAAGTGGAGAAACCTGCTTGGCATGATCTGGGCACATGGGGAAGGTGCCCAGACATGGGGAAGAGACAGAGGAGAGAACCCCAGGGCTCCACACTTCCCTTGAGAACACTGCAATCAGAGCTGCGTGAGGACCCCTCCACCACAGCAGACTGCTGGACTGACACAGGGAGCTGACTGGAGACTGTGCAGGGGGCATTGCTCTGAAGAGAAGACACAGCAAGGTCCCGCTGGCTTACAAACCCAGGGTGCTATGGCAGGCACCATTTTGAGGCCCCAGCCTCAGAGTGCTGTGTCTACCTGGGGTTAGATCCATTGCTACTGCCTCCCCATCACCCCTGCCAGGGTGGGGAGGGAGCAGAGAGGCCAGGCACTCTCATAGGCACTCCCACTGCCGCCAGGGAACTGAGGCAGCCCTGCCAAGCCAGAGCTACTGCAGAACTCAGACAGAGAGAGCACCCATGGCCCTGGGTGCCTGCCACTGCCATCTGAGCGGTGCAGCTGCTGCCACTATTGCCTGTCAACACTGCCACTGATGTGCCTGGGTGGGGCAAGCACTCAGGCCACATGTGCCAACCACCAGTGATTACCACAGGGGAACAGGGAGAAGCAGGAGAGCAGCAATATTAAAAGCTCACAGTGTATCTTCTCCTCTCCTACTTGGTCAATCTTCCTAAGTAGGACTCAAACATGCCATCCAGGGACCTCTCCCTCCGTTCACTGAGCAACAGAGTTCCCAGCAGAGGAGAACTGGTGTACAGCAGAGCTATCTGTCTTGAGCTGAGAGAAAAGGTTTCCGATGAGAAAGAACCAGCATAAGAACTATGGCCACACAAAGAAGCAGGCTGTTTTGACACTCCGGAAAGATCACGATAGTTCTCCAGCAATGGACTGCCTCGTAGGTGACACAAACAAATGGAAAAACATCCCATGCTCATGGATTGGAAAAATCAACATTGTTAAAATGTTCATATTGCCCAGAGTGATTTACAAATTCAATGCAATTCCCATCAAAATATCAAGGTCATTTTTCACAGATCTAGAAAAAATAATCCTAAACTTCATATGGAACCAAAAAAGAGCCCAAATACCCAAAGCAATCCTAACCAAAAAGAACAAATCTGGAGATACCACATGACCTGACATCAAATTATACTACATGGCACTAGAAACCAAAACAGCATAGTATAAAGGTAGCCACATAGACTAATGGAATAGAATAGAAAACCCAGAAATAATGCCATATACTTACAACCAACTGATTTTTGACAAAGCAGACAAAAACTTACACTGGGGAAAGGACACCCTAGTCAATAAATGGTGCTGGGAAAACTGGATAGCCACATGCAGAAGAATGAAACTGGATCCCTATCTCTCACCATGTGCAAAAGTTTACTCAATATGGATTAAAGACTTAAATGTAAGACCTGAAACATTAAAAATTCTAGAAGAAAACATGGGAAAAATTCTTCAGGACATTGGCCTATGCAAAGAATTTATGGCTAAGATCCCAAAAGCAAATGCAACAAAAACAAAAATAAATAAGTGGGATTTAATTAAACTAAAAAGTTTCTGCACAGCAAAGGAAACAATCAACAGAGTAAATAGGCAACCTACAGAATGGGAGAAAAATATTCACAAATTGTGTATTGGACAAAGGGCTAATATCCAGAATCTACAAAGAACTCAAACAAATCAGCACAAAAATAATAAATAACCCCATCAAAAAGTGTGCTAAAGACAGGAAGAGATGTTTCTCAAAAGAAGATAGACAAATAGCCAACAAACACATTTTAAAAATACTCAACATCACTATTAATCAAGGAAATGCAAATTAAAACCACAATGAGATGTCATCTTACCCTTGTCAGAATGGCCATTATTAAAATGTCAAAAAACGATAGATGTTGGTGCAGATGCCATCAAAGGGGATGCTTCTACACTGTTGGTGGGAATGTAAACTAGTACAACATCTATGAAAAACAGTATGGAGATTTCTCAAAGAACTAAAAGTAGACCTACCATTCAATCCAACAATCCTACTACTGGGTATCTACCCAGTGGAAAAGAAGCCATTTTATAAGACACACCTGCATGCAAATGTTTATCACAGCACAACTCACAATTGCAAAGATATGGAATCAACCTAAGTGCCCATCAACTGATAAAGGGACAAAAAATGTGAGATATATATATATATATATATGTATTAATATATACCATGGAGTTTTACTCAGCCATAAAATGAATGAAATAATGTCTTTTGCAGCAACTTTGATGGAACTGAAGACCATTATCTTAAGTGAAGTATCTCAGGAATGAAAAAACAAATACAGTATGTTCTCACTTATAAGTAAGTGGAAGCTAAACAAGGGCTATATGTAGTCATAAAGCAGCATAATGGACTCTGAAACTAAGAAGAGGGGAGAGTGAGAGACAATGAGAGATAAAAATATACCTATTGGATACAATGTACACTATTCTGGTGATGGGTACACTGAAAGCCCTGACTTCAGCATTATACAATTCATCCACGTAAGAAAAAAAATTGCACCCCTTGAATATATTGATATAAAAAATATTGTTGGGACAACAGATAATATGCTATGTTTGTCTCTTTAATATCCTTTCAGAGCCTGTTTCCTGAGCCCCTGTCCATACAGAGTCGTTCGGTGCAATTCCTCAGAGCTCTGTGGGAGAAGACCCAGGCAAGGGGTGCTCACAGCTTTGAAGCAGCCATGATGGAGTCCACGTTTCCACAGCAAAAGGTAAATTCTTCTTCCTTCGATGCATTATTTTAAGCCAAGATTCATGATCTTATAGTTTTCCTTTTTCTTAACAGTTCATTTTGTTCCTTCTTTCCTTTACTTTCTTTTATCATTATCAAAAAACACTTATTAAGTAATTATATTCATGTGGTGCCATAGTGGACTCTGGACAGAGTGGCATCTGTAGACGAGATCACCACCCTTTGAAGTCCACAGACTGACACAATACAGCCCACTCAGAACCACACAAAAACTGCATGCACAGTGTGAAATACAAAACATTGGCCAGGTGTGGTGGCTCACACCTGTAATCCCAGTACTTTTGGTAGCTGAGGTGGGAGGATCACTTGAGGCCAGGGGTTTGAGACCAGCCAGGGCAATATAGTGAGACCTTGTCTCTACAAAAGTTTAAAAAAAAAAAAAAATTAGCCAGGCATGGTGGCATGTACCTGTAGTCCCAGCTATTAGGAGGCTAAAGCAGGAGGAAAATTTGAGCCCAGGAGTTCAAGGTTGCTGTGAGTTATTATCATACCACTGTACTTCAGCCTGAGTGACAGAGCAAGACTCTGTCTAAATCTGTGTGTGTGTGTGTGTGTGTGTGTGTGTATTACACAGAAGGAGATTGTGGACTCAAGGACTGAAAAGGACAAAGCAACTGGAATCAGGCTCCAGGTTCCTTGGTGCTTTTCATTTCTTCCTTCCATACTTCCTCTCATTCCCTTGTGCTCTACAATCACCATAAAGCAAAAAAAGGAAATAAAGTGGTCAGGAAGAAAGAGCATGGTCAGGGTAAAAAAGAGCTCTACAGAGGCAGGCAAATATGATATGAGACACAGAGCATTTTAGGAGGGTGCAAACAGGGCATCGCTCTCAGGACACAGTCAACTTGGACCTCCTGGCAAGCAGTGAACTGGGAAAAGGCCAGAGTGTGGAACTAGACTCATTTATTCAAGAGAGTGAAACCGGCAGTGGAGATACATGGACACGCTCAGATTTCACCATGAGAAAAGTCACAGGCCTAGGTACAGCAGGAAATAATTAGAGGAAGCCTCACTGGAGACAGGAAGGCTGCTTAGGAAGCTACTGCTGTTGTTAGGTAGGAAATGAAGGTGCTATGTCCCTCCAAAATTCATACGTGGAAACTTAAACCTCAAAATGATAGTATTATCAGGTGGGGCATTCAGGAGGTGATTAAGGCATTGAGGGTGAAACCCTCATAAATGGGATTAGCAACCTTATAAAAGGGCTGGAGTGAACTAGCTAGGCCCCTTGCCTTTCCAACTTGACTGTGTAAGGATGAAGCATTCAAGGCACCATACTGGAAGCAGAGGCCCTCACCAGACACCAAACCTTCCTGCTCTTTGATCTCCCAGCCTCCAGAACTCTGAGAAATAAGTTTCCAGTATTTATAAATGACCTAGTCTCAGGCATTTCATTATAGCAGCACAAACGGACTAAGAAAGAAGGCCTGAATTAGTTCCAACTTTAGAGTTGGAAGTTGTAGGAAGAGGATGGAGTGGAGAGCTATTAAGGAAGTCAAATCAACACGACTTAGTGTTTGATGAGAAAAATGGAAGAACCCAGAATTACCCTAGGTGTATCGTTTAGCCAAATGGATGATGGCAACATCCTGAAAAAGAGAGACCACAAAGGAAGCTGATAGGGGTTTGGGGGTTAGACATGAGAAGATAAAATATTCTGGTTTACATATTTTGAGTCCAAGCCACTTATTTGGATAACCAGGTGGTGATGGCAGTTGAAATGCTAGCGTGGAGTTTAGGAAGAAAGCCATGCCTGGAAATAGGGATTTGGGAGTCACAAAGCAGCACTTGAAGTCATGGAAGAAAACCAGATCACCTAAGGGGAATATGTATATTGAAAGAAGAGAATAGTTATTGATCTTCTCTAGCAAATATTTCCAGCTTCTCTCTTTAAGCCCTTCCCATAATCAAAGATTCTGATTATTTTTATTTTGCCTTTAAGAAATCCCAATAATAATGGTTACTTAGTTGGCAAACCAGAGGTTCTGGGAATATGTGATAGTGGTCTCTATCCTTGTTTTACTCTTGAGAAGGGGAACAGACATGCTGATATTAAATAAGTTCAAAGTATAAGCAAGTATTAATAGCAAATTAACTTATCAAAAACTGTTATATTGTGAAACTAACTCAATAGCTCCTAAGTGCTGAAGAATGGTAACAGGATGAGAAATGAATGTGATTAATCAGAAGTTTATTTACAATGGTCTGTAAGACACTAAAGACATATCCAGCTATTGCATCACTATTTTTTGGCTTTGGTTTAAGAATTCAACATGCAGTACTAAAAATAAAGGAAATGCCACAATTACAACAGTGTAAAATAAAATGGAATTCTTTGCACATTTTGTTCAAATTTTTAACTGCTGCATCATGTTTAAAGACAATGCCTCAAGTTCTCATAAATTTTTCATTGTGAACTGATTTTAACTAGAGGCAACCAGTAAATTAAAACTTGGCAGGCTGCTTCAAATCCTAAGAGATTAAAAAAATTGTCAAACCAGTTTTATGCATGCTCACAAGTACAGTGATTCATATTTCTTCTATTTTATACAAATAAATATTCCTCTAGAGGAAAATTAACTGTAAACCAAATTTTTTGAAATTTTTAAAGTTTTATAATTTGGGTTTATTCATGAGTAATAGAAAAAACATTGATATCTGGAATGTACATTATGTGCAAAGTTATCTGCCCGGGTATTTCTCACAGTGATTTTCTCCTTTTTTTTATGAAGTGTTCTGTGTACTGAATTTAAAATAGCTGTGAGAACAGCACAAAGTCTGCTTTATTTTCCTGCTATATGACAGTATATACATACATAATGATCCAAAAGAGATGATCATGTGTGTATCTGCTTCTGTGATGTAGTTTCACTACAGCCAATTGGATTCAGGTACACAAGGAAGAAGGAGGAAAGTTCTGAGAAAATACCTGAGTATCTAGAATATAACATTCTAGAATATTACATTAACATTCTAGAATGTCTTCATGAAGACATGAAGATAAATTTGTTATCGTGGTTGTTTTTTAGTAGAATCTTGGGATCTTAGACTGAAAATTATCAGTAAGATCTCTATTAAATTGCAAACTGCTTGAGGGAAGGGATTTCACCATGTTTTACCTTTGTATTGCCAGGGTCACAAGGTGCTTGGCACATGGTAGGCTCTCAGTAAATAACAGGTATCAATTGAAGACATAAAAAAATCCTGTCATTTTCCAGATGTTAAAATTGGAAGCAAAGGGACTTGTTGAGGTCAGTAGCAGAGCTAGAGCTGGGGTGCCTACCCTGATGACATCAGGGCCATCACTAATGATCTGGTGCTTCACTCCTCTGGGCACATGAGAGGGTCACATTTCCCTGCCTATTGAAATAAGATGTGGCCCTGTGACTTGCTTCAGCCAATGAAATAGAGAAGGGATTTGTGTCACTCCAAGTGGAAGCTTTTAAAAGCCAGTGTGCCATCTTCTTTGTTCCCACTTTTCCCCACCATGGTGATTGTAGAAGCAAAAGTTGATACTGAGTTGCCAGAAGATGGGAACAGCCTGGAATTCAGAGCCAGCACATGGAGGACTGCTGTCTGGAGAGCCACACTGTCCCATCACACATTTCACCTGAGAAAGAGACAATCTTTTGTTTTGTCAAAAACTAAAGTTTCAGTGTTAGTTATGGCAGCATAACCTACCTTTCTTGATTCATACACCTACCAGAATAGTTAAGCTGTTGGCGCTGAAGCCAGATCACCTGGGTTTAAAATCCGGCTCTACTACTTACCAGTTCTGCATCCATTGTCTGTGTGCCTCAGTTTCTTCATCTGACAATGGAGATAATATTAATGCCTACTTCACAGATCTGTTTTGAGAATCGAATGAGTTAATACGTATAAAGCTCTTAGAACAATGGCACAAGATCTCTCAATAAATGTAACAATCAGTGTTAGCTAATATTCTGATTCCTAGCCAGCACGGCACTATCTTCCCCTACTCAAATAACACAAATTCAAAATCTGTGTTAGATGCATTAAGAGAGGCTCAGAGTGGAGGTAGAAAGATGAAACTGAATAACAACTGTACTCATTATTATACTTTTCTATAATAATTTCTTCAGACCAACATTATCAGAAAACAGTTTACAAATTTTAAACATGAATTTTCAGTATAAAATTCAATCAAATTATTGCTTGCAAACTATGTATCAACCCCACACAGGAGTCAAAGTGTGAAAATTCTTATGTAATATAGCACTATAATATTTTTAAGTTACAAAAATATAAGAAAAGTTTAATATTAGTACAATGCATCAATTCAATAGTTCAAATAAGAAAAATGTTATCATCGCTAGATATTTAAATGATATTTGATCAAATCTAAACCATTTAACAACACAGTTTGTATAAAAATTGTATTAATGTCTGCATCCCTAGTTAGACTGGTTTTCCTTAATAACATATGCTTGTCAGTGTACACACAGCACCCAGAGCATTACCTAGCATACAGTTGACACTCAATGGTATGTGTTGACTAAATAAAATGAATGAGCACTACTACTAACTAGTGTGGGAAGATATTTTCTTAGAATGATAAATATTTGTCTTATAACAAAAAAAATTGTGCTTAATGGTGAACTACTTAATATGTTTTTATTAAATACTCAAATAAAAGAAGAATACCCACTCTAACCTTTATAATTTAGTATTGTTGAAAATCATGAGCCAACATGAAAATATAATCTCCATGAGAACAAGGATCTTGTCTGTCTTGTTCATTATAGAATTCAGGGTATTGACAGAGCATGCCTGGCTCATACTAGGCATTTAAAAATAATAATAGTACCATGTTGAACAAATAGAATACAAGATAGAAATAAGAAGTATACTACTTGAAATAAGAAGATAAAGCCAACATTACTTTCAGATAATATGAGAATAAAAAGAAACTATTAGAATTAATACAAATAATAGTTTACTGGGCACTTAGAATGTTCCAATAACTGTCCTTTTAACACTTAATATCAATTATTTCACTTAATTTCAACAACAACACTATGAGATAGATAGCATTATTATTCCCATTTTACAAATGGGCACACTAAATAAAAGAAAAATTAATTTTCTCAAAGTTGCAGAGCAGTAAAGAGAAATAAGAATTGAATAAGCATACTAACATACCAGATTCCTGATTGGGAATAACAAATATTACAAAGACTTAGTACTTCCTAAGTTAATTAACAGGTTAACTGAGTTCCAATTTAAATTCTATCAGGATTATTTTTGATCCTTTATGAAGTGATAGTAAAATATAGCCAGAAGGCTAGATAGATAATACTGATTTGAAAATTTTTGAGAGAAAATAAAATAAAAGAGAGCATTCCTATAATTATTAAACCATTCCACTTTTATGGAAAGAATTAACATACGGATAAATGGAACAGACTAGTCCAGAAACCAACACAAATATATACATATAATCAGTTACTGTGTATATATAACTGTTTAGGCTTGGTCCAGTGGCTCACACCTGTAATCCTAGCACTT
Organism: Lepilemur ruficaudatus; assembly: GCA_963574885.1. Classification (NCBI taxonomy): domain Eukaryota; kingdom Metazoa; phylum Chordata; class Mammalia; order Primates; family Lepilemuridae; genus Lepilemur; species Lepilemur ruficaudatus. Next base: position 24,132 of record CAUYRT010087835.1, on the reverse strand, counting down.
TGAGAGGCCAAGGAGGGAAGATCGCTTGAGTCCAGGAGTTCAAGACCAGCCTAGGCAACATAGTGAGACCTGGTTCTATGAAAAAATTTTTTAAAATTAGCCAGGTGTGGTGATGTGCACCTGTAGTCCTAGCTACTTGGGAGACTGTGGGCAGGGGAATATATATATTTTTTTAAAAGAAAATCCTTTCTTTATATATAATTGTTTTTTTAAACATAATTGTTTAACTATATATAAAGCAAATTAAATCCTTTTTTAAAAACCTACAAAAAAAGAGAATACTATCAAAACCCTAGGATTAACTTTATACATACAGAAAAAATTTAAAGACATAATTACAAATTAGACAAGGATGCCTATTATCACTCTCAACATTTAACATTTTACTGGAGATCCTGTGACTTTCCAGACTGAAAATATAAAAGTAGATCCCTCTCAGACACTATATGGATCAATTACCTCCACATATACTAAAGACCTAAATGTAACCCATGAAATCTTACAATAATTAGAAGGAAACATCAAAGGTTGTCTTTATGACCTCAGGATAAGAAAGGTTTTAAAACATAGATAAGCAGAAATCATAAAGGAAATACAAATAAATGTGACTACACAAAAAGCTTTATTTTCTATATCACAAAACACTACAACAAAGTGAAAGACAAGCACGAACTGGGAGAAAGTATTTGAAATATGTACAATGGACACAAAAATCTACAAATCAACAAGGAAGAGACACCCCAAGAGAAAAATGAAAAAGAACATGAACAGAAAATTGACTGACTAGAAAACTCAAATTGCCCAAACACATAGAACAAGATGGTCAAATTCACTAAAAATCATTGAAGTAATTGATGTAAATTTTAAAAAATATTGTTCCATTTTACAATGCAGACTGGCAAGAACAAAAAATTGTGACAAGTCTTGGCAAAGATGTGAGAAAAATGGGAATGTTCATACGCTATTGATGGAAATAAAACAGGTATACCTACTTAGAAAAAAAGTATTTAAGAAAAAATATATATAATCATTAATGTCATCATGAATGACAGCTGACTGACTGTCAAAATGGGTGAGTAGCCAGCTTTCCAGAAGTCTTAATTCCATTTAAAGCTTATCAGAGAAACGCTTAAGCACAAGGAAGTTTTGTGTTATAACATATAAAAATGCTCTATCCTAGACAAACTTTAAGACAAATTTCCATTTATAGCTTTCTGCGCAGAGCAATCTGGCAACTGCTGGCTGTATTATATATTCATGTCCCCTATTGTCCTGCAATTCTATTTCTAGATGAAATTCTTAATACATGCACCAGGAAACATGTACAGATACATTAACAGCAGCATTGTTTGCAGCAAAAAATTAGGAACAATACAAATGTCTGTCAGTAGAGGAATGGAGAAAAATGCTGTGATATAGTCATGCCAGACAGGCAGTGAAAGTGACTAAATTAGACTTATATGTAATAGCATGAGATAAATCTGGAAAATATAATAATATTGAGCTTTAATAAGCAAGCTGTAAAACTATGATACAAATACTATGATAGCATAAATTTTATTACATAAATTTTTAAAAATATCAAGCAGTGTTAGGCATTATTTACAGATGATAAAAATACACCATATTTAGAATCACACCAAATTTATGATGGGATTGCCTTTGAGTAAGAAGAAAATGGGAAAAGGAAGGAGGAAAATGTTACTCAAGAAACGAATTAAGAAGATCTCAATTTCATCTGTAATTTTATATTTAAATAATAAGAAACAAAATATCAGCATTTATTATTTAAAAGTTTGACTGGCAGGTACATGGTATTTGTTACATTATCCTATGTACATAATTTGCTTGCTTTCTTTTTTAAATTTAATTAAACCTTTAAGTAATGTCACAGAGTGGAGAATTGGTAGACTTGACTATATAAAAATACAGAGTTTATAAAGAACAAAACCTGTCATACACAATAATTTAAAATGAAAATATTTGCAACAAGCATGGTTACAAAGTTTAATATCCTTAAGATACTACTATAAGTTCATGCAAATCAATAACCAATGGGCCAAGAACATGAGCAAATACTCAGAGGATGCTCAGTCTAGAAAAAGTATTCAGCCTCATTAGTAGTCAAAGTAGTCAAAGTTACAATAACAAGTCACCCTTTTTAACCCATTTTTAAAAATTTAATAATCAGTGCTGGCTACAGCAAGAGGGTTTAGACACTCTCATGCATTTCTAGTTGGAGTGTAAATTATTTCAACATTTCTAAAAAGCAATTTAGCGATGCAGGTCAAGAGTCTTAAAAATGTTCATATCCTTTCACACAGTGATTTCATTTCTAGGAATCTGTTCTAAAGAAATAATCCGAAATGTGTACAAAACTTAAGTATTGCAGAGTGATTTTTAAATGCAATGTCTAAAGATGGGAGAATGAAATTATTGTACATTCATATAAAAGAATATTTAAAACCATGAAAAATCATGTTTATGAGATATGTTTAATAACAGGAACCATACTTATGGTAAATACTATATATTTCAGGATACAAAATTATTTTATATAAAGAGTATTATTTGGAGGCTTGCCTATTAAAACAACCAAAAGAAAATATACCAAAATGTTAACAATGGTTAGCTCTGGCTGATGGGGTTAGCACTTTCTAATTTTTCTCTATGTATTTCTTTTATAATCAAGGAAAAATATTACTTTAAGTTATATTATGTTATGTAAATGAGTAGTTTACATAAAGAAAATTCCATTCTAAGATAAACAATTTCCATTATAAAATAAGGATTTCAGAAAGAGGATGGAAAGCCAGTTGATTTACTGAAGAAATGAGGAGAAGGAGCTCCATGGAGCAACTAGAGATTATTATTAATAATTCCATTCAGTGTATGTGCTGCCCAACCCGTCAGAGGGAGACGTGCTCTGATCATCAGAGGACCAGACAGCTGACAAAGTTGATTGGGGGATTGCTAAAGGGCCAGAATTTGAGAGAGAAAATGCCTTTATTGACACACATGTTCCAGTTCCCAAAGCATGGGAAAATTCCATATGCCATAGAAATGAGGACTCAAAACTATGCCCATTATGGAAAAAAAAAAAGTTAAATTAAATTTTCTACTGAAATAAAATGTGTCCCATCTGGCCAACATTTGGAGATTTGTTCTCAGTCCACATTGCTACAAACACATTTGACAGTTCCCAGGGTAATTGGCTGAAGTGTCGAGGCATAAATAAAACCGAAGCACCAATTTTGAGTGGAATACAAGGAGACCTTATGATGCTCCCAAAGGCTTAGATTTAGTGTGTTGAGTTAAAGTGTTAATGTGCTTGAATAAATAAATGCATAAGTAAGTAAATAAAAAGTGGGCTTATTATACACAGGATATAACTGTTCAAAGTCTTATGAGAGACTTCAGTCTACACGTGTGACGGAAATGGCAAGTGCTGTACAAGGTCAGCCTCCAGGGAGAGCAATGTGAATCAATGTTTGAGAGAACCTTCTTTTCAGAGCAAGCTTGATAGGAGTGGGGTTGGGGATTTTAGAAAACCAGGTGAGCATGGGGCTTCTAGGCTTTTAGGCTATGAGCTCAGAACCAGGAATATCCAATAGGCAGTATCTAAGTAGCAAAAGTGCCGTAAAGAGATAAAAAGAAGGTGCGAATAAAAGCCTACCAAAAAGCCAGGCCAAGGGGTTAATCCAGTGATTAAGGGGAAAGCTACATGGACACTGCAAATCATAGTAGGAACTGGAGGCAAGGGGGTTAGGAGAGCAGATTGAAGATGCAATGTGGATGCAGATGAAATGTCTGGGGTACTCTTTGCCCAGGGAGGGAGCTAGTTGGAAAGAGGGTGGAAATTACACAGTTTGGGTTTCTTTTAGAAAACAAAAAGAAAAATAGTCCCGTGTAAGAAGAATCACACAAGCAATAACATGGAGGAGACCAAAAAAATCACAGTGAAATCATGATAAATATGACTCTAAGTAATTCATTCAGTCAAAAATATTTTTATGAATGCATGCTCTATGCCAGCCACTGTGCAGAGACTAGGCATAAACAATTATAGTACCTGCTTGGATGGAAACAATCAATATACTAAGAAACAAATACAAAATTTCACACTGATAAATACTATAAAAAAATAAATTTCTAAAGATAGTGAGCATTTGTTACATGGTTGAGGAAGGCTTCTCTGAGCAGATAGATGCCAGATGAGTTTTCCTGGCAAAGAGAACAATTTGTGCAAAGGCCTTTAGACCAAAAAACAAAATAAAAAAGGAAGGATAAAGAAAAGGAAAAACCTTGGCATATTAGAGCATTCTCCTCCAAATGTAAAGCATGCATGCTATCAAAAAAAATTTTTTTGAGTAAGTGCTTTAATATGTGCATATTTATTTATTTGTAAACTATATACGTGTATGATTTCACACAATTGATTTTTCACTATAAAACATATTCAAAAATAGAAATTTTAAAGGATGAGATGAAAAATAAAAGCAAAAATTCTAATATTTTCTTTCTCCTACATCACATGCAACCAGGAGTGAGCACACCCACTCTTTCAGAGCATTGGAAGAAGCAAAAGGACCAGAGTAGAGCCAATGAACAAAGCTGAGAGTAAAGACTGGACAGTTAGTCGGGGAGAATTCACTCCCAGCCTTGTAGACCATGGCAAAGAGCTTAAATTTTATTGCAGTGTATGGGAAGACACTGTAGAGTTTTGAACAGCAGACGTTACTCAGTGTCTTAGTTGATTTTGGGCTGCTATAACAAAATATCATTAACCGGGTAGCTTATAACCAACAGAAATTTATTTTTCACAGTTCTGAAGGCTGGAAAGTCCAAGATCAAGGCAGATTTTAGTATCTGGTGAGGGCCCACTTCCTGGCTCATAGATGGCAATTTCTCCCTATTTCCTCACATGGTGGAAGGGACAAGTGGTCTCTCTTGGACCTCTTTTGGAAGGGCACTAATCCCATTCATGAGGGTTCTATCTCTAAGACCTAATCACCTCCCAAAGGCCCCACTTTCTAACACCATTACCTTGGGAGTTAAGATTTCCACATAAGAATTTGGGGATGGGGGGACATAAGTTTTCCATTCATTGGACCCAGCTTGTTTTCAAAACATCACTCAAGACTAGATCTGAAAGGGAAAGGGTGGAATTAGGGAGATCACACAGGAGACTATTGCTAATCAATGTGAGGGAAGAGAGTAGCTTGAACATGGATGGTTCTGGTAGGGATACAAATAAATGACACATTCAATATAAACATTGGAGGTAAAATAACATACCAAGCAAATGATGGCGTGTGACGGTGAGGGAAAGTGGGGAATGGAACTTGCTGATGACAAGTTTCTGGCATGGTGGTACCATTTATTACAGCATGTAAAACTGGGAGAAAATTAGCTCTGGGGATGGGCAAGTGGGTGATGGAGTGGCTGGGAAGCAAGGCTTTCAGACAGCCTAAGTTCCAAGTGCCCGTGAGATGCACCCATGGAATTGTCCTACAGGCAGTTGGATATTCAAATGTGAAGTGACTTAGAAATACAGGTGAGAGTCTCAGCAGCATACAGGTGATGAAACCACAGGAAGACTGAAGCCATCTGGGAAGACAGTATTGAGAAGAAAAGGGCCCAGTTCAGGACTGAGTCTAGAGAGCAACTGAGAGACAAAAGAAACTCAGAAAGTGTAGAAGTCACAGATAACAAGAGAGTGTTTAAGAGGGAGAGAAAAGGAAATTATATGGACTTCAGCAGCCAGATCAAGGTAAGTGTCCATCCAGTTGGGCAACTTGAAAGAACAGTTTTAATGGAGTTTTAAGGGCAAGGTCTAGACAGGAGTAGGTGGAGGAACAAGAAGGAGAGAAGAAAGTAGGAAGCATAGCATATAAAGAGACCTGTTCTAGGAAGTTTGGCACTGAGTGGTTGGTAAGTAGAGGGACTGTGGAGATGGTTAAAAATGGAAGCCTTCAGAGCACATTGATAAGTTGCTTGCCTGACGCAGCAGAGAAGATGAGACTGATGAGGCAGGTGAGAGAAAAGGTGATGAACGTAGTGCCAGACCAATTCACAGATTTGCTGGTAGAAAGACGAGTGTGCTTTTTGATGGTTTTTCAAATTTTTCAGTGAAATAGGAGGTGAAGCCATCAGCCTCACCAATAACAGAGGAGAGCGGGGTGGAAGGTGGGAAATTTGAGGAAAGAGAAGGTCTGAAATGAAAGCCTCAGAAAAAGGAACCATGAGCTTCCTAGAGAAACACACAGGGCTGTCAGATAGTGAGGAGATCCATCTGGGGCCTGAGGTTATGAATCTGAAGTAAAGTAGGAGTCTGATTTTCTCCAGCGTGATCGGCTGTCAGGGGCTGCGATGGAGTTCCTCTGGGTTTGGATTCTTGTCTTTTGGTTGAGTGGTAATGAAATGGTGAAAGATTTCAAGATAGGGGTGATCTGTGTTTGAGTAGATGGAGGGCAAAGATGCAGACCAAAAGAAAAAATTTCAAATGCTGAAAAGGAAGCATCTGCACATAGGAAAACCAGTTTGGGAAACAGAAAGATGGTCTTTAGAGCCCAGCAAAAAACAAAGTTGTTTTCTGAGTGAAGAGGATGATGAATTTGTGCAGAGTTTCTTTTCACAGGAACCCTCTGCTTCTCCTTGCAGCCCCAACACACACTCTGCTATTCCCCTTGAAACAACAGCACAAGAGCATCCAGCACGCAGCTGGCCAAGGTTAAGGTAGACAGACAACAGCCGCAGAGTGAGATGAGGTTAACTGACCATGGTTGTGTTTACAGCGTGCTCTGTGGATAAGGCTTGCAATGCTAGGTAACGCCGGGAGAGTTTCAGCTTAAGCACAAGATGATTTTTTAGGTAGTATCAGTAGACTTACATTCACTTATCATAGCCACATAATAGTTCGTCTATGATTAATGTGACTAACACAAGAGGAAAGGTTCACAGGTGAAGAGTTCTTGAGAGAACCTTTAGAGACTTTTACAAGCATGACATTTATTGATGCTTTAGGACCACTGAGTTTGGAAGTACAGCCAAATTCTAAACTTCACTGCCCTAAATATCATCTCTGCTTTCATTTGGATTCATGTCTTTCCCTTAACAGCTATACATCAGGGCCACTCATCTAAATAATTCTGTACACACAACCCATTGTGTTAAATAATTGCATGTGATTTTGTAAACACATTGAACCTAAGTGACAGTTCCTTCCAGTCACCATTAAAAACACAGATTTCATTGTTATACACTGGTCTGTTGTTTTATAGTCCTTGTTTTTAAATCTTCTTGTTCTTCATAGAAAGTTATTACCCTTACACTTAGTTAATTAATATACTCTATTCATATCTCCCTAACCACCATCCACATATACTATACTTATGTTTTACATATACTTTTTTAAACAAATTTAAATTGGCATAGAAATGTTTTCTCAGTTTAGTTGAAATCCTGGTTAATCATATGTATTGTATTCCCTTCATGTTTCACAAACCAGACTATCCTATAATAAGCCATGTGAATTTTACTGCTGTCATGAACATTCCTTCACAGTCAGCCAGATGTTCTGCATCAGTCAAGGAAATTAAAAAAAAAAAAAACCTTTAGAAAATAGTTAACGAAATAGCTCTATTCCTGGGGGAACAGAGGTATGCAGTACCTCTGAAATGTCTGCTCTAATCTAATAGCAGTTTGGTTCATTTCTTAAATATTCAGTGCATAAGTAAAATCTTTTTTTCCCCTTGCTGCTATCATGGATATTGTGCGAATGCCATAAACCCTGGACACTAAGCTATCAGAATAAGTGGCACCTCTTTTCATGCCACACAAAAGTGTGGTAGCTAGAGACTCAGGATCTGAGTTTGAATCCTGCCTGCATGACTTACCAGCTCTGTTATCTAACCCCTCTGTGCCTCTTCTCCTTTACCTGCCAAGTGCAGAAAATAATAGTACCCACTGCACAGTGATGCTATGATATTTAAAAGACATGATACCTGAACACTCTTTGGAACAGTGACTGGCATACAGTAAGAGCTCAGTGAACAGTGGCAAGTGCTGTTTTATTGCACTTCCTCAGCAAGACCCCATCCAAACAAAATGAATAATCCCCTCGGCCACGTTCCCATAACCTTTCATGCATATGTCAAGAAAGCAGTCAGCAAACCCAACCACAGAATAGTTTGATTTTAACATCTTTGTGCCTCCCATAGACTGTGGGATCAAGGTCTTTCCATTCATGTCTGCATCTCCAGCGCCTGCCAGGGCCTGAGGCATAGCAGCTACTCTGTAAATGTTTTGTGACTATTTATTCTCAGTCATGGCAAAGGTTTCATCTTTTGGGAATGAGTTCTATTTTCATAAATAGCCCAAACTGTATCTGGGCACAGGTATATTATGAAAGAAGACTTCTCAGACTGAATAATAAGTTTCCAGGTAAAGAGCTGTGTTTCACTAAAGTAATGAACTTTGTTTTCTTTTGTGGCTCACAAATACACTCTGAAACAATTTCAAAAGAGGCTTCTGAAAAGGTTTCAGCAGAGGCTGCGTCACTAAAATGTGTGTAGTCATCGAAGTTTAACGCTCATTTCAAAATATAAAATCTTATTTTTACCTAAAAAATCATATCAATTTAGATATCTAAATACTAGATATATGAAGAAAGAGAATAGGCAGTGGCACTATTTTTGTTTAATTTTAGAACCCTGAGAGTCACATAGGTACTGGCAAACTTTTGGTTATAAGGGCACATTATCCTCTTCCCTTTGGAGATTATAGGAATATGGAGTGACTTTTTTTTTTAATTCAGTAAACAAATATTTTCTAGGATCTAACTATTTTAAATACATTTTTGCATTTTTATCATCTGTTCAATATAATTTTGGGTTCCTATTGAAGACAATCTGAGGGGAAGGAGACTTAAAAAAGAAACAACTGCTAAATTATGCCTCATTCCAGGTAATTCCTTCTACTAATAGACAGTCCCCCTTGTAACAAATCCAAGTTCCTAATGCTTTCTTTATGGTCTTTCACCAGAGCTGAGGGCAGCGCTGGATCACCTCCACTGTAGCCCTGCTTCTGCTGAGTACTTCCCAGACCTTAGTGCACACAAAGGTCTCTAGGGAGCTTGTTAACAGTGCAAGCTCCTGGGGCCTCTGCAGATCTTGCAAATGGTACTCACTGGGGTAGGCCTGTGACTCTTTGACAAGTGACCTTTGTAGTTCTGGGGCAGGGGGTCCCATGGCCTACTCTAAGAAAACACCAAAACAGAGCAAAGACTATTGGAATCCAGCTTATTTGGCTTGAGTCACATCCCTACAATCGACAAGCTCGGAGAACCTGGACCAATCAGTTAATCTCAATGCAGTTTGATTTCCTCATCTACAAACTGGTAATGAATCCACCTCCCTCATAGGATTGTTAGGAAGGTAAAACAAGATGATACATTTAGTTCAACATCTAGCAGAGTACCTGGCATAGAGTAAATACCTTATAAATAGCAGCTATAAAACTATTATTTCATAAACTTCAAGGCTGTGTTTAAATTACTTCTTTAGTCTTCTCCTTTCTGGATTTAGATATCTTTGTGACTCTGCTCTGAATATTTTCCATTTTTTACCTCCTTGGTAAGAACTGAATGCTATGGTCTGTGTCTGATCAGGCCTGGTACCTCATTATCCTCCTATGTGTGTGCCTAATGATTCCCTAAATGGGTGCACATCATTGCACCTTTTCATTCTGACATCTCAGAGTGCTCCACTGACCCACCTTGTTATTCCCCCCATCCGTTTACCAATGTCCTTTTTTTTCTGTTCCTCCCTTCAGTGCTCACATCTTCCTGTGCCTATTTCTTTATTCATGGTATGAAATCCTTCCTTTTATGCTTGTCATTATTCCCTCCTTTCTACACAGCTCATTACACCCCTCCGTCTGTGAACTTCATTATGTCATCCTGTTTTCATCTCATTACATCCTCATCGTGCACATGTTATTAGCTCTTCCATTCATGCTTACTACTGTATTCTTTCTGCTTCTTATCACAATCTGCAATTTCCACCCTCCCCATTTAATGCTCCCATTTATGAATCACATTACACCCCCCAATGCCTTTATCATTACACCCATCCATTTGTGTGTCTTATTACACCATTACCCATGGACATTTCTACATGCATTTCTATTTGTACATCTCATTATGGCCCCATCAAACATGCACATATAATTCATCCCCTTTGAAATGTTCATGTTGCGTTATATCTCTCTCTGTTCTCACCTCATTACATCCAGTTCTCTTAGGTTTGGCAACAAACTAACAAAAATAGACAGAGAAGTATGTTACTTGATTTTAGAAAACTAAATATGTTTCTCCGGCACCTAACATCAGTGTTTCTTAAACAAGTCATTCATTTCAGAAAGATTTACATATATTTATCTAGCTCAGAGGCCAAAAAAAAAAACAACTATATTTTATATGCATAAAAGGGAACTTCTCACCTTGCTTAATTCATCATCATCATTGTGACTACTTTTTATTATTTCTCTACAGTTTAAAAAGTAGTTTGATTATCCATGAATTGATTGTGGCAACAATGCCCTGAAGGAGACTGCTTAGGGATCCCAGTAAATTTACAATTTGAGAGGCACTTTGGAAGGACTGAACAATTAAGCTATTTTCCCAAGAACTGCTAATGAATGACATTGGCAGAGCTCAAACTTTGATCTTCTGGCTCCAAAACCGATGTTCTTCATAGCTACAACTTGCCAGGAAGTATCTTATTTCTGAGTATCACCTCTGTCATTTAACTCATTCTGCAATACTTCCCTAAAACATTAGTAGAACCTGGTGTTAGCATGCTTTGTTTTGCTTTCTAAAACAAAATAGGACATATTTCAAACACTTTGTATTTCATGCTTGATTCTTTGTCTCCAAGTTTGAAGAGCAAGATTAAAAGAAACTGTAACATGGAGCTCTCTGACAAGACTAATTGCAAATATCAGCAGAAAGACATGGTCCTTTAATGATTTTCACCACCAAGTCCAGCATCACACAGGATAAATAAGGAGACTTCTCTACGTGAGATTCGAGGGATACCAAAGACCACCTCCCATCATGCAGAACCTTCTACCTCACAGATTCTAATTCCTGCCAGTCTCTTTGCTTCACTGAACTGTGTTCTCTGCCTCACTTCTATTTTTATTAAATTATGAAATAGCTCATAAATTCAGAAAAGTCCAGAAATATGATACTCATTCCCACAAGACAGAAGAGATGTTAACATTTCTTCCATATTTGCTTCAAATGTTTCCCTTTACCAAAAGGAAGAAACTGTTGCAAGTACCCTCCTGAGGATGGGTATTATTTCCGTGAATGTTTTTGTATTATTGTTTTAAGATTATACCTAAATGTTGTTATATTGCATATATCTTTTGCAATGTGCTTTCTGCACTTAATGTTATGTTTTTTCAAAATATGTCTGTTCATACACATAGAGCTAGCTCATTCATTTTAGCATCTGCCAAATTTTCATTGTATAAATAGATCATAATTTACTTTATGCACTTCTCTACTAAGGGGTAGGTCAACTTATCGCATCTTCCTCTATCACTGTTATTTTACCAGTGCTTAACTCTCTGCTCTGTTAAATGCCTAAATGGAGACATCTAAAATTCCAATATCGTGGAAAGTAATGCCTTCTCTCTAAGTGTACTGTAGAGTCAGTTGTATCCCCTCTGTAATGACTCCAGATAGTAAACATGTAACCAAAATGATAATTCTTAAACCTAGATCCTGGCCAAATGTTGACATGTATTAGTGTATTAAAATAATTGTACCTAAAAATGGTGGTCTGATTCCCAGAACCTGGAATGTTTCTCACTAACAAAGGCAATAAAGATGGAGAAAAATAGAATGATTTCTATAGAAGTGTCATATATTTTTCTCATGGCTTAAGAAACAATTATTTAAGAAGTCATTGGAAATTGCTGCAAGCTCCTGATGCAATCAGACCAGTATGCTGAGGGTCAACAAAAGCATAGCCTATTTCACACTTAAGAAAGGATCTTGGATAGTAAGTCTTCCAGAAAATTCAGAGCCTAGAAAGACCACCTGTTATAATGTGGGGGAAAAATCTTTATGCTCTGCTGGTGGGAATGTAAATTGGATAGCCATTTCGAAAGCAAATAGAAAGTTAAGGATATAAATAATTTTAGATTTTAATGTCTCGTACAAGCAAGATTTCTGGAACATAGCAGATTATTATTTTTCACTTTCAGCAAGTCACCTCTAAAGCTCTCTTTTGCCTCAGTTGTCAGCCCTGGGGCAACACAATGAGAACCAGATATCATTCTATACAGCCTCTCAAATTGCCAGAATTACAAGCTTGAGCCACCTTACGCAGTCTCATAAAGTGTTTTATTTAAACTGTTGTCTTGTTAACTACCAATATTCTGCGGTCACATTATTTTCTCATGATTTTTAAGTGAGTGTGAAAATTTGACTTTTCAACTAAATCAAATATTCTATCATATTTGTCAGTGTTTAAAGGAAAGTGTTCCTCAGAACTTCTCTCTGAAATGAATTAAACATCATGAGTGCTTTGTTCCAGCCACTTGTAGGAGCAAGACCCATGTCACAATTGCCACAAATTTCCAAAAAGGAATTCAGTTCTTCCCAATACACAGGGACTCAAAAGTAGAAAGTTAAGTCCATTTAGGGATCTATAGTGATAGATCTTTCATGCCAGAACCCTTGCTGCCTCTGCTTATAGTCTGTCTTCCACCTGTAACTCACCTCCCTCCCCACACACCCCAGCCTTCTGTCAACTTTCAAATTAGGCCCAACAAGTTTGATTTTCACACTTCATCTTTTCTTTCCATATTGCACAATTTGGCATAATAACATCTCTGATTTTCAAAAGTAAAAACTATGCTCTTGTGACCAGACTATGCATTTTGTCATATGAAACCTAACTATTGTGGAAAAGAATGAACATATACACACGGAGATTGACAAATTTCTATTGACAAAGTCCTCAAATACCAATCAAAGGACACAGGTCAGCCATCCCCACATCTGTTCCCAAGGGTATAGGATTAATTTTCCAGTCGGCGCATATCAGAATAACTTGGGGGAGCTTGTTTAAGAATGCAGATGTCCAGGCTTCATCACAAACTTATGTTAGGCTTCCAGGAGTAAGACCTGTATCAGATGTTTGTAACAAGTTTCCCAGGGATTCCTGATACTAATGTCAACTGAGAATTAACAAGCTAGAAAAGTTGAGGCTCTTGAGAACATGCTATATTGATGGATTCAGACAAACATTCTTCTTTAATTATTAGCATTTTATTCTAAAAACTTGTTAAGTAAAATTGAATAAAAATGAATTCTAGTAATACCCATACAGATGCAGGTATATTTTTTAGAAATAAAAGTATTCTAAAAAGTCTTAATAGTCTTAAAAACCTAAATGCTACTGTTGATATAAATTAGAGATAGAATATATGTACCTCAATTAGTAAAAATTTATAATAATTACTGAACATTTACTATGGGCAAAGTCTATAATAAGTATTTTCAGAAGCTACAAGATATGAAAGAAGTCAGTCTTCATGCTAAGGAGCTTTAATCCAGTTGAAGCCCAAAAGAGTCACACCAGAAGAAGCTTAATAATAATCACACCATGCCCACATGAAAGCACATTTCCATTTTCTTCTGTGAGGAATCCTGTAGACCCAGTGAATCAGCTTCGTACTTCCTTGGAATGCAGGACTGTGTCTTCTTCATCGCCTTATCTGTGGTTCCTGACACCAAGTGCTATGAATACAAGCATTATAAATTGAGTTCAATAGAAATATTTTTTAGAAATTGAAAGACATAAAAAATTGAATTATAGCACGGATAATTCTTTTAAGTCTCCTGGCCAGTTTGTTCAGCATACATCATTTTTTACAAGACACTATGCCTGTACAATGTAAGACAGTATAAAGATGGGCTGTTAGTTATACTCCCTCAATAGATTTATTTCACACCCTGGATTCCATGTAGAGCATGTGCACTAGGAATAATGATAAAGATATAAATTCTTTATTATTATGTGAAAATGTTGGTGGTTTTTTAAAAGGCTTGTTAATATTTTTTAAAACACACTTGAAATATATGCCTAGAGTGATCCTATTAACCATAGGCGCACAGAGAACATAAGGCAATCCTATGTTTTGTATCTATACACAAATAGCTTTAGGACAGAATTTAAATGCACCAACCCCAAAGTTCTTCCAGATGTATGCTTTCACTGATTTCTGGAAAATTACTTCACAATACTCCTCTCAGTAGGTGGACCATGCTATAAGACCCAGAGGCCACTATGCACTTTTACAGAATCCATTGGCGCTGACTCATGCTGTCATTTGATAGCAAAATAATCTTGTAAATATCCTCTCATCTTTCTGTGCTGCATGACTTAGATTTTTTATATAGCTTTCCAAATTCCTACTCTAATGGTTTTTTTCTAAAACTGAAGAAACATTCATTTAACCAACTGTTTTAAAAGATCATTTTCCCTCCAGTGACTTTTAACCTTCTTGAACTAAATGATGCTTGTCAGGAAAATCCTTCTTAGTGCAGGCCTACAATAGATTATATATGTTTTATTAAGTCATTGCAAATTATTTGAGCTTCAATATTCTTCAAGTTTTATTGAGGCCTGATTTGGAATACAGTTAGGAGAATGTGACTCCTCTAAATAGAATCATCATTTTCACTGAGAATTGGCTGAGAGGGTGTCACTTTCCCTTCCTCTTCGTGGCACAATCTCCATAGTAGTTTTCAGTGCTGCAACAAATCATCACAAACGTATCTACTTAAAACAACACGTATTTATTATATCACAGTTTCAGAGGGACTACAGTTGTGACTTAGCTGGGTATCCCACCCAAGGTCTCACAAGACTACAGTCAAGGTATGGCTGATTTGTGTTCTCATTTAGAGGTTAAAATGGGAAGGATCTGCTTTCAAACTCACTCAAGTTGTTAGCAGAAATCATTTCTTTGCTGTTATAGAACTGAAGGCTTTATTTGCTTACTGGCTGTCAGAGGAAGGTTGCCTTTAGGTCCCAGAGGCCACTCACAGTTCCCTGCAGTTTATAATATGGCAACCTGCTTCTTCAAGGCCCTCAGGAAAGTCTCCCTATGAATCTGCTAGCAAGATGGGTCTTATGTCTGTGTGTGTGTGTGTGTGTGTGTGTGTGTGTGTGTGTGTGTGATAATAATGGGATTGACATCCCATCACCTTTGACATATTCATGGTTAGAAACAAGTCAGAGGTCCCTCCTACACTCAAGGGGAAGGGATTATACAAACAGATGAACATCAGGAGGTGAAAATTATTGGCAGGTCACCTAGGGTCTGTTTGCCACAATCCCATTAGAACTGAAATGCTTAGGGAGTGATTTAGAGTTAGATATAAATTATTTTTACCACTCTTCCAGAATCTAGCTGTCTTCAAGGAAGTTTATAATTCTGTAAACAAATTGATTTTTGTTCTCTTGTTTAAAAAAAAACAAAAAGAAGCTGTATAGCAACTCTTGGGCAAGGCCTGGGGAAGCTATAGAACCTAAAAGGGCAAAGAAGATAAGTAGGAGAGAGAAATAATGACCTTAAGCTCATTCAAGAGGTATAAATTCTAAAAACGTAGGTATCACTGGTTGGTGGTTTGTGATTGCTTGCTTTGCAATTTCTTTTGCTTTGATTTTCCACAAATATTTGAAACTATATGTGTTTCATCTGCCTCTCTATTCAAAGTTGGCTGTTATTACCAACTTCAAGAGTTCATAGAACTACCACGTATCTTCTTCACTCAGTTCCCTTTGCACAACACCTAAATCCTCTGAAGAGGTATAAGCCTGCTTTTGGCTTCAGAACTTGAACACTGGGATATAGCTTGCCATCTGTCATAAACATAGATTTACTTTAGATTTAAAGTAACTTTTTGCCAAGACAAGTGTAGATTATAGGCAACAACCTGGGATGTTTCTGGTCTCAGAACAAAAAAAAAAAAAAGAGGAACCCCTAAGTATTATTTTAAGTGCTTTGTTTGCTAGTAGTGTTTGTGGTGAATGAAAAATTGATCCTTAATTGTGTGGGAAACAAAGAAGTGATCAACATGCCAATGGCCAAGTACAGACTTCAGAGACTTAGCAGTTTTGAAACTGATATTTATGAACATCTGCTTTTTCCCCATAAATTTTAATATGGAGTTCATCCTTTGAAACCTACAAAACTCCCCAGTGCTTCTTCAATCTTTATCTTGGGGAACATGCATTTTTTTAAAAAGTCTCCATTATCTCCATTGTACACATTCAAAATCACTTTTGTTAAACAACCTTCCTATATATACAGTGCCTATTGGAATGCCCATAATATGGTTTGAAGTATTAATAACCCAGAATGCTGTATCCAGCGTGTTGAGCGTCCAAATTGTCCAATCCTAGAACACAAGTCATAATGGTCTTAATAAAGGATAATGAAAAATATTTATTTCTAGTCCCAGTATACACCTTTCATTATTCCACAAAGATTTATTTAGTGCTTGCTATGTGACAGGGCACTTTTAGGTGCTAAGTTTACAGTGGCCAACACAACAGACAAAATTCCTGTCCTCACTGTGTTTATGTTCCAAGGAGTGTAAATATTCTCTAAAAAGTATTCCCTTTAACTTTTGATCCAGTTTGTTGGAAAACAGGCTTTGCACTGAGCTTGCAAAACAATGATGTTAATCCATTCCTGATGCTGGACTAGGCTCAGGGGGTTCAACTGTTAATGAAGTATTTATGTATCTGCTTTCAAGGATCTTATAGTTGGGCATACTTCTCACCTCTGTCAAAAAATGTAGAACTGGGAGTCAGGAGCTTTGGTATAGGATCTGGGAAGCCGCTTGACCATTCCCTATTTAGATCCATTATAAGCAGTGCAAACAGTGCCTACACTACTTGGCTCTTGAGAATACTAAGAACTGTTACTATAGGTAGTGAAGATAAGAGCGTGTAGGCCAGAAGAAAGAAAATAAAACCACAGCTGAACAGAGGACAAACACGTAAGTCGGCTGGGCACACGCAAGACTAGCAAGAACATTAAATCCCTCTTAGGAGGAGTAATCATTTAAGAGTGCAGTTCTGGCCACCCTGTACCAAAGGATACAAGTTATTTACATAATAGGAAAGCCTCAGGAGGACAGTAGAGCTATTTAATTTGGTTAGGCTAATAGTTTTCCATCCACATACAGTCTAGTGGAACCTCTCTCCTCTGCTCTTAAACAAGAGCACATTGGCAGAGTGCCACAGGGCACAGAAAACATGGGCAGTCTCCTTGGTATGTCAATTCTACTTGACCATTTGGAGGAAAAAAGTTAACTAATTTACTGATAAATAATGTAAGGCATTACCTTCCATTAAAACCAATACAGCTATATTAAGGAATAGCATGCAAAATTTGCGTATACTTTTAAGATAAAGCGTAAGACTAAAACAGTGCTGGAGCCAAGGGCTGAGAGATTAAGCCCACCCCCATATTTTCCATTAGCTCCTTATGAAGCAAACCTAATAAAAATGACATTTTTATATGGATAACTGGTTCTTAATTTCACAGAAAACACAAATAAAAGAAAAATCCCCCAGCAGCACTTCCTTTAGCCACACTGCCATTTGGATATCCCTCCTTTTTAGAAAATCTGGAGCTGCTGCTAGATGCAAGAACATTCTGGGCCACTTCAGACTCTGACACCTCAGCCCCCCAACCCCCAACACCCAGTGTGCCCCTCCTCACTCCCTCTGCACTTATGAGTACTCCCATGGAAGAGTTTGCGCAGACTGCTTTTTTCCAAGACTGACCAAGAGAAGTTGTTTTCAATGCTCCCTCTTGGTCCTTAGTACTGAGATTGAGCATTAGCCATCCTGATTCCACATCCGCTTTTCCCAGGCTCAGAATGCTATGTAGCAGGCACTTCAGCTTATGTTCTTTGTGCATTGTGTTCCTGAAACAGGATCTGGACCAGGTACAGCTCCATCTGGAAGAAGTGAGGTTCTTTGACGTGTTTGGCTTCAGTGAAACAGCAGGAGCGTGGCAATGCTTCATGTGCAACAACCCTGAAAAAGCAACTGGTGAGAGACCCCCACTTGCTGCTAAGAACGATTTGTGCCCCTTGGATTTACAGGGATCTGCGAGTCTTGCTGTTCCAGTTGGGCTTCCTCTTGCGTAAACGTCCTAAGTTGTAATAACGTGCAGGGTTGTGCCTGATCTCATCTGCTTCATGCTGAGAAAGGCATCTCACCAAAGTGGTCAGGAGAAAAAGGGAAGATGTTGGAAGGGAGACAGAAACAATCCCTTACCTCTGTATGGTTATCAAGAAAGCACTTTGGGCCATTTTGCCCTAAAAGCCTTCTCCATTTCACCCAAATAACCCCAAGGGCTAGAGAAAAACAAGCATTCTCTCAAGGGGTGTTCCAGAGCCTCCAAGAAATGAGACCACACTAAATGAGTGAATGAGTTCACAGGCCATATTGTCTCATAGTCATCCCTAATCTGTTGCTTCATAATTGAACTGTGTAAAAAGGAAAACATTAAAGAGGAAGGAATTATTTGAGGAATAACCACATGGTTGATTATATATCCTTCCCCTTCCTTTCTGCTACTCAAGAAATTTGGTCTCCTGATCTTGTCTAAAAATAATAGTGGTTAGTGAATATGAGCCAAGCCCTATGTTAAACATATGAGATACCTTATCTCATTTAATCAACCCTTGCAATAATCTTATGAGGAGAGCACTGATATTATCTCTGTTTTACTGATAGGGAAACTGAGGCACAGAAACATTTGGTAACTGCCCAAGATCACACTGGTAATAAATTAACAGCAGCGGGATTTGTACCCATCCTGACTCGACAGCCCATGCTTCTAAGCATTTCACCATTCTGCCTCCTGGTTACACTTGGCACAATCTGACCAGTGGGAATAGATTGATAAGAAGCCTATGTCTAAAAAGTTATGCTGTCATTGGAAGTGGAATATTTCATCACTAATTTGTCCTCTGAGATGAGAGAGTTCTCAATGCTGCCACTGCTTGGGAACTGCAGTTTAGACCAAGGGAGCAGTGTTAAACACTGCTGAACACAAAGCCACTTTGTAGATCAGCCATCCTCTAGAAAGCCATTGATTATACCATCTGCACCTGGTCCTTTAATTTTAGGTTTTTATGCATCTTAAAGATTACCTATTGTGGTAAGTCTATCCTCTTGTTAACTGCCAAGATGTTGAGGCTGAATTGAAAAAGTGTGTTTGTTTGGCCAGATGGAGATGTGAGGGGCTCACGGAGAAGTACCAATTAAAATGTATTACCCCACGGAAAAGGTGTGGATGGCAGAAACTGCCAGTTAGGATGCCAGCCTTTGTGAGGCACTGATTGTTGGCTGATTACAGAGTCTAGATTGAGCCGGTGCCAGAGTGAACACCCCAATTTTAAAAAGTAATTCAAGCAAATAAGGAATTGGGGAATTGACTGTCTCCATTATAAAACTTTCTAATTAGACCTTATTTCACGTATGAAAACAAGCATAAAAGAAACTTTATTTGTAAGGTAAGGTATAAATAAGGTAAGGTACTTATCTTAGGTGGCTCTGAGAGGTCCTTAAGAGTTTTCACTCCAAGTAAGCTGAGTCTTTAGTTCAATAAATATTTAATCATATCTGGCTGAGGAAGGCCTCAGAAAAGGGACTGAAAGCTGAAAACACAAAATGTTCCTTTAATATATGTTTTCTCAAATTCACTGCTATGCACTTAAAAGCTACATTTTGCACATCCATTCTTTCTTATTTGTGTTTCTCATAGTTAAATATAGACTGAGAATATATAGCAATAAAAATTCAAACAAGGCCAAACATTTTATAGCAGAACATATTGCATCAAAATGTTTGGCCCTGAAAACTTCAGTGGGTTTGGATTTCTCTGTTCATTTCTTTTTGCTACATGAAAAGAGATTTGAGTTTGAGAGAAATCCTATTTTAAACTTTTTTTTTTCGCCAAACACCTTGACTTCTTGAAAAGTTTGTGTGCGTTGTTGATTTCATCTTCTTCTTTTATGTAAGCATATAAATTATATGTTTAATCTAAGTGAAAGGTCTAACATAATACTGCTGCCAAATATGTTATTCATGGAGATGGTATTTGCATTCATGTTCTGCTTAAATTCAAAGCTTAAAGATGATCAAGACATAGGAATAAATACTTTATTGATTATACACAGATAGCATAGTGTTTGCAATCCCATTTTTCATTTATGCAATGCATGTTTGTTCATTGGTTGAGTGGCTTCTACAGGTTGACCCCTGGAATAGAAATATGAATTAGGTACAATGTCTCTGCTGTGAAAGGGATTCACAATCCAGTTAGGGCCAGAAGGCAGATGAGAAAATCTACCATACTACCTTGCATGTTTTTAGCATATGATAAATATTTGTTGAGTGAATGAATGCACAAATAATATTTAGAAATGGCAAAGTCAAATGTTCCTTGGATATTAAAATATGTTATTTCAAGACTGTGATTATGTGCCAATTATATCAAATACATCATTATATCATTCTCGGTGCATTTTGAATCTGGTAAATGGAGATCAGTGCTATTTCCTCTTTGAATATTTTTTAAAAACTACTGCCCAGCATCTCTGTGAATGAGAAAGAAACATGAAGCAATTGCAGAATTTCAATTAGACATCAGGAAAGACATCCAAAATGCAAAATACTACTGAACAGTATACAGACTAAGCCATAGGACTCCGACAGAAATTGATATCACATCAGCTGACTTACATGGTCACCTCACATACATTTCCCTCTTCAGGTAAAAGTCTCATTACCATCTTCCCACCAACTTCACCATCAACACACAGAAATTCACAAGGTCTTTATGTCTGGTGATCAATAAAATATTTTTTATCTAATTAAATACAGATAAAGTCAGAGGAAATAAAATACTATAATAGTGTAGAGGCCCTGAAATGATTAAAATTGCTAGCATTTATCATTCTAAATTCTAAATTGATCTCAGCATATATGCTGACATTTACATGCATTTTTCTCATTTTTATCACCATTATTAACTCCATTTTACAGATAAGAGAACTGAAAAACAGAGAAATGAAGTAATTTTCCCAAGGTCACACAGCTACCCAGTGGTGGAACCAGGATTTTAATCCAGACAAGTTGATTCGAGAACCTGAAATTTCAACCTCTAGGGCAAATCCAAGGATATGGAATATTGGAAATTCCAAGAATAATAATTCCATAATGTTACAATATATGATAAATACCTAGAGGCAGGTTTAATTTTTTAGATGTGATCTACCTCTTCAATGACTTATTGTACCTAAAGAAGAGAGCAGAGACTTTGGTATGATAACATGTGTGAAGTTGTTACTTACAGGAAATGATTGTAGTAGAAGCTATTTTCAATCCCTCCTATTGCTGATTCAGTTTCTGATAATCATTTTATAAAAGTACAGAGTATAAGATTAGAAAATCACTTTAATAAAACCATAACCCTCAGAGACTTGCCTTGTGGTGTTTATTGCAAATCCCATTACTCCACATGAGTGAGAATATAGAGATTGAGCAAGTAGATTTAACAGAACAGAACTTATTTCTGGAAAACCAAGCAAATCCCCTTTATCAGTTGCCCTTGAGTCTTGGAACTGATAGTGCACGTTGACAGTAAGAGTTAGTCAGCTGGTCCGTCCTGGAACACATCTGGCTTTCTATCTAGTCACATTTTTTTAAAAGTAAGAGGAAGAACTAGGTCGTGACTTTCACTCTTATTCTCGAGACACATGGGATGCCTTTGTTCTTACACCCTGCAAAAACAACTTAGAGTTTTGGCACTCATGTACTCCTCTATAAATCTGAGCAATCCCATGTGATTACTCTCTTAGTCACTAATATTTAGAATTTGAATGTGATCATCAGTAGGAGGTGGTGGAACCACCTTACGATCGGAAAGAAAATGAAAGAACTTTTTCATATAGCCTTTTATCATGAGGAATTCTAAATTCTAAATTCCTCTTTAGAATTTGATTTCAAATATTGTTATAAGAACATGATGCCCATTATATAACATGAGCAAATAGAGATGGTTTCAAAATGATAGTATGAAAAAGGCCCCCTCTGTCAGGAGATTTTCTTCAGACAGTAGAAATGACTGGTACCGGCAGTTGGGCTCTCCTTTGAGGGGCACTCTTCATGTGGGCTGGATGACTCTCTGCTCCAAATGTCAGCGTGAGAACGGGCTAAATGACCTCTGAAAGGACCCAACCTGTAAGGCCACAAATAGCCTTGTGAGTCCATTAATATGAAACTTTTCCATTTAATTTTAGTGTCCATTCTCATAGACATTTAGAACTAATGAAAGAAAATCCAGTTTGGATTTATGCAATGATGGGTTTGTCTTCCCTCTTAGCACAGACATCAGAACACCGACTTATATGCTAAATGTCGGTAGAGAACCCAAAACAATGCAATGCTTGCTGTAAGATAACTTCACGTTTTTCACATTTCTGTACTGTTAGTGACTACTGAATAGGTGTGGATTACATAAAATTGAACCCCAGCTTTTCATCCAAAATACTTTGAATTACTCAATGACAAAGCAAGTATGCACTTATCAACTCAGATGATTTATTATCCTGAAACCTTCTTTCTTTTCCCCCTCTCCCAACCTTCCATCTTCCTGTTCTATGCCTCCACGGCATGGGCATTCCTCTCTCTGTTAAACTTCCCACACACTCTTATTCTCTCTCTCTCTCTCTCTCTCCCCCCACCCCCCCACACACATATGCACACACACAAATACACACTACGCCCAAACAGAATAAATTCCTCTCCTCCATCCGTCCTTTCTGTCCCCTGCCCCCACTTCCATACTGCACATGGTACGTGGCCATCAATCTCCCCCACTAGACAGTGCAGGAGGAAGAACCACGGATTATTCATCTTTGTATCCCTACCCAGTGCCTGGCACATAGTAGTGTCTAATAAGCATTTGGCAAATAGAGGGATGATAGAGTAATTCATGAATCACTTAAGTGATAAGATAATTATGGAAGAAAATAGGATTTGTTTTGAAATGCAACTTTAAAATCTAACTTTAAAAAATATAACACTTTCTCAAAATTAAAAAAAGAAGCCTAACTGAACCGTACCCTAGAAATAGCAAGCATATGTTGGAAAATATGCTTTCATAAAAAGAAATTGTTAGTGTGTACAAGGTTTCAACATGTTATGGAAATCCAATTTTAACATACTAAAATGTGTCAATATGCACATACACACAGAGCCCATGGTAAACTCGCTAATAACTTGTGAGCCTTAACCAGAAACAAGCTAAGATCAGTAATCTAACACCTCCCAGGGGTTAACTTCCATTTTTCATTGAGCAACATTTTCCTATTCTCTCTGCTTTTCCATATTGGGTCAACAATCTTATCTTGACATGGGGTACGAGTGTCTGATAAGCCTTATACTTACAGCAAAACATTAGTCACTTTGTGATTATCCACAAATAAATCACTATACGTGGAGGTATGTCCTTTTCCACATGGAGAACAAGCTGAGTCAAGCCAATACATGGCTGAGGAGAAGCTTTGGAAAGGCAGACTAAAGTGAGCAAATCAGTTTCGCCATCATACAGGCTTAAGATGACATTGATTTAAAGAATTTTTGTTCAGTTTTTAAAATAAAGCACTTAGTATATTTTTTAAAGAGCTCTAGTCATCACCTTTCAGAGTAATCCTAATTTTTTTATTTACCTACATAAATATATTAGGAATAAAATTTTTTCAGCTGCAAACTCAACCATTTAAAAAACATATTGCTTCTTTTTAGCAGCCACAGAGAATAAAGCCATCAAATATCTCAATAGGGTGATTACATTTTGCCTTGGATCTCACCCTTATCACTCTCTCAGAAACTTCATAGTAGAAATTATCCTTTTTCTCTTCTCTATTTAATTTTTCCTTCCAACTGAACAACTGAACCCTCCCATTAGCTTTTTTTTTTTTTTGAAACTGAGTCTTACTCTGTTTCC
>CAUYRT010087833.1:0-14740 GCA_963574885.1 Lepilemur ruficaudatus | reverse complement strand
TAGAATTACCATTCGATCCAGCAATAGCATTATTAGGCATCTACCCAAAAGAGCATAAGACATTCTGTGATAAAGACATCTGCACTCGAATGTTTATGGCAGCACAATTCACTATTGCTAGGTCATGGAAACAACCCAAGTGCCCGTCAATTCATGAGTGGATTGTTAAAATCTGGTATATGTTTACAATGGAATATTACTCAATTTTAAGAAATGACAGTGAGCTAGCACCTCTTGTATTATCCTGGATTAAGCTTGAGCCCATTATTCGAAGTGAGGTGACACAAGACCGGAAGAATGGGCCCCACGTGTACTCGCCTTCAAATTGGTATTGACCGATTAACACTATGGTGCTCAAATGGTGGGAGTGTTCACTAGGGATTCAGGGGATGGGGGGTAGACCCACATCTGAGGGATGCGGTGAGCACTGTGGAGGGGAGGGGCATGCTTGAAATGTAGTTGGGGAAGGGAATTAGGGGTCTCAGTAGGGGGAAGGAAATCCTCTAAAACTGATTTATGTGAATAGCTGTACAACTTGGTAAATTTACTAATAATCATTTAACTGTACACTTAAAAAAAAAGAAACAACTCAAATGTCCGTCAACTGATAAAATGTGGTACAGACTTAAGAGTGATGATAATGTTCCAAATTGTGGTAATGTTTGTACAACTCTGTTAAAATACTAAAACCCATTGAATTATGTACTTCAAATTGGTGAATTTTATGGTATGTGCATTATATCTCAGTAAATCTGCAAAACAATGAATGAATGAACTCTCTTTGTCTAAACTGCTGAAGTATATCTGTTATTTCTAGGCTCTGTGGGAAAATATCTTCAGACATCTAGCCGATACCAAAGTAATTCAAATTATGAGGTGGTTTTAATTTACCTGCCTTGTTATTTTTCTAGATTCTGTAATATGTTTCTTATTTCTCAAATTTTTTTATTTGAAAATTTAAAATTTATTAAAAAACACTTATTTTTTTAAGGAGGATCCCCAAATTGTTAAGCGTAAGGCCCCACAAAATGTAGGCCTGCCCATGGCCATAGCAGTGACCAAAATTCTTGCTTTATAGAGCTTACATTTCAGTATATGAAGAAAAATAAAAACTGGATAAAATATATGATATGGTAAGTGCTACTCAGAAAAATATAGTGGGGAAGGGAAAGAAGTAGTATGTGGGGCATTCATTTTAGATAGGGCGGCCATGTAGTCCTCACTGTGAAGGAGTTCAAATTCAATAGAGGCGAAAAAGAGAGCTATCTGGATTTCTGAGGGAAGAATTAAATGTTTGTGCACATTCTAATTCTTTAGGATGCTCTTCCAGGAAAGCAAAGTTGGGTTGAAGAGTATATACATTTTTCATGGTGCCAAACCATCTTCCTGTTCAGCAGTTCTTGAGAATGCTCTTTCTCCCCCAAAATATGTTTTCATATTTTAAAAGATTTGCTAATTTATTCAGGAAAAAACCCAACCCCATCCTTGTTATTTTAAATTGAACATATGTTTAAAAAGGATGATGTTGAATTCTTTTTCATGTTTTGTTTTGCCATTTCTCTCTTTTTTGTGAATTGCCTACATTTCTTATAGAGTGTTTATCTTTTTGTTGATTTGTAAGAGTCCTTTATATATTAAGATTCTAAACACTGTCTCATATTTGGTAAATATATTTTTTAAATCTGATAATATACTAATAAAAGGTAGCTCTGTGATTTTAAACTTTATTTAATTTTTCTACAGATTTTTCTGAGTTTTATTTAGCCCAACACAATTTTTTCCCTAAAAATATGAATTTGTATATATTCTTAGAAAAGTCTTCTCTATTCCAAGAGTAAAAAACTATATTCTCCTAGAGCTTTCCTGAGTTCATTAAAAAGTATATATATCTTTAATTCACCTGGAATTTATTTTGGTAAATGATATGAAGCAAGAGTATTTCTCACAGTATCTTTAGCTAAGTATCTCAGCTTGATAAATAATTTGTTAAATTTCAAATATCATCTTTACCATATAGTAAAAATTTATACCTACCTATTTGTTTCTGGATTTTCTCTTCTGTTCTTTTTGACTTATGTGTTCCTCTTAACTGTTATCATACCACATCTAATATATATATATATATGTGTGTGTGTGCGTGTGTGTGTATATATATGTAACTTTATACTGTACCTTTAAATTTTGTAGAATAAGTCTGCACTCATTTTTCTTTTTTCATTTTTTTCAAAAACTATTCCAACTAACTTTGGCGTGTATGGCTGAGAAATTAAAAGTATAAATGAAATAGCCCTTTATTTAGAAAGTGAAGTACTGTGCTAGCTGGGACGTTGGCCAGGTCACAGTCATGATAAAGAAGAGAGGACTGGGTTGGAGAGTGAGTACAGTGGCCCTTCATGCTCCTGAAGAGTAGAGATGGATGAGGTAGTAGCAGCTGAACTGTAGCTATTATCTTGGAGGACTAATTAGGGTGATGCCAGGAAATTTTTCGTTTTCTTTTTTTCTATTCTTCTATATTTTTTCATCATTTCAATTTATCCTGAGCAGGTTGGGAACTGCTGTAAACAGTCCATTCTTACGGGCTCTTTTATTCTAGACCAAATGAGTCAGATTACGTACCCCACTGTATTTAAAATAAGCCAAGTGATCATTCAAGTGCTCAAAAGCTTTTAGAGAACTGCCAAACCTCATATACTTCTGGGCAGTATTAGCAATTGGAAGAGTTTAATTTCACATATTTTAACAGGTCCAATTGATTGTGGTTTGGATTGATTTATTTGGACTGAGAAATATTTTAATCAGGGTAAATACAGCTAACACATACTAGAGAATCAGAATATTAAATAGCAATTTAATTGGTATAGAGTTTCTCAGAGAAGGGTTAGTGTAGTGTACCTTTAGCTAAAAATAGGTTTATTTTGTTTAGATTTAGAAGATTAGATTGTGGCCTATACATTTTAGCTTCTGCTTTTCAGTTCTTGACAATTTAAGACTATGTGGTTTTTTTTTATTAAAGGTGTCCTTTAATTGGTTTTCAGGTTTGCCTCTTTCAACCCAATGAAAAATTCTTCCTTTGCAGATTGTTTGGGTTTGATAGGGCTGGCTGTTTGTCTATCTGTCTCTCTGTCTGTATCCTAATGGTTCTGTTTCTATGGAAAACCCAAATGAATACATGTCACTTTCCTGTATTTCTTACATCATCTTAAATTTAACTCCATGCCTCCCACCTCATTCTACTGATGAGAAATTCACCTCTAGTTTTCTTGGTACTGAAACCTAGGGCAACACAGAGAATCCAGATCCTAATCCAAGGAGCAAGTTTTTAACCTTTTCATCACTGATCATTACTTACCGTGTTACTGCTCAAATGCTCATTGCCTCTGATCGCATGGTATCTTTAGGACCAGTAGATTTTGCACCTGTGGGGTCACCACCTGTGCAAGGGCATCTCTGATGAGGTGTAAAACCATAACGCTACTTCCCCTCTCAGGTCTTGCCACCTTCTCAGGGTGCTGCCAGGGAATAGGACATGGGTCCCCATTGCTTCTGGGATCTTCAGATACATATCCCTCCAAAGGATTAGACTCAATATTGGTATGATGTCATTTTTTTCCCCCAAAGTGATCTGTAGTTTTAATGCAATCCCAATCAAAATCCCAGCAAAATGTTTAGGAGAAATTAATGTACTCCCTGATTTCCAGCTTATTATAAAGTTATACATTAGTTAAGACAATGTGATAAGGAAAGGACACTCATCAATGGAACAGAATCAAGAATCCAGAAATAGACCCACACATACATGGCCAAATGATTTTTGATGAGGAAAAAGAAATTCTGAGGAGAGAGGGGACAAATTCTTTGCCCTCATGGATCTTACCTTCAAATGGGAAAGACAATTCTTAAAAGTAAAAAAAATTTGAGTAATGAAATTTGACAGGAGTGAATGAATGCTATGAAGAATTAAATCAGGATAAAGGTGTAGAGAAGGACTTGCTGGGGGTGCTATTTAAATAGTGTGCATAGAAATGTTTGGTTCTTGAGCAGAGATGTAAATAATGAGAAGGAACAAACACGATGGGACCTGTTTTTAGATTTATTCTTTTAACTCTTTTAAAAAATTGATTCATTCTTTCAAAAAATATTTGTTGAGCACCTACTATGTGCCAGATTTTATTCTAGGTGCTGGAGATATAGCAGTGAATAAAATAGAAAAAACCTCTCCACCCCCCGGGCAACTTACTTTTTTTGTAGGGAAGCAAAGAACAAACCACATAAATATAATAAATAAAACGTGTGGTAAGTTAGTGGGAATGTTAAGACAAAAAAAGGAAGGAAAAAAGGGAAGTGTATGAGTGTGCACGCGGTTGTAGGTGGGTGATGGTGGTTTCCGTTTAAGAGACAATGCCCAGGAAAGGCTTGCTAAGAAGATGACATTTGAAGTGGAGGAAAAGGCATACAGTTATGGAGGTGGTAGTGGGGCAAGATGATCCAAAAGGAGGAATAAGCAAGCGCAAACGTTCAGAGCTGGGGAACGCTTGCTTGTTGGCATGGCACATTGGGGGGCGAGGGGGGAGAATAGAGGGAGGTAAGACAGTGTGTAGGGGGGTTAGACAGACCCTGTGGGGCCTTCTTGGTCTTTGTAAGGACTTTGGCATTTACTTGGAGACAAGAAGCCACTAGAGGGATTTGAGCAGGAATGGCATGATTTAGGGTCTTACTGGGATTGCTCTAGTTGTGTTTTAATTAAAACTATTCTATAAAGAGAGGAAAAAACAATTTTGCCTTTCCAAATCAATTGTGATTATATCTTTGAAAGAATGAAAAAAAAAAAAAAGAGAACAACAAACCGCAGAAAACGTAAATAAATGCATTTTGTTCAGGGACAGATGGCTGAAGCAATGAGAGTGAATCACAGAGTCGGAGAATCACAGTTATGTCCAAAGCACTCAGGAAATAGCTTGGTCCCTAATTAATCACTTCATGTCGTTAAACTCTGTGGGGATAAATTTAGCTGGCGGTAGGTGGGATGAGATGAGTTCTCATGAAAACATGTTTTCAGTGGAGTGGCGAAGAATGCTGTGTAAATCCAAAATAACTGAAACTGTGTCCCAATAGTGTCGCGGTGGCGTGCCACACGGCCTTCGCAATGACGACTGGGGCCGTCTGTCCCTGGTGCCTGGAGACGGAGGACGGTAACGTCGGACTTGGCAGAAGGGGCGGGGCTCGTGCTGCGGGCGAGGGAGGGAGGGAGGGAGTCCTGAAACACACGCCGCCCCCTCGTGGCGACCCTGGGAACTGACTTGGGTGCAATTGAGGCATATTTGCCGTCAAGACTCAGACTTGCTTCAGTTTAAGCTATCCGTAAAAACTAAAGTGATGTCTATGCGTCAGCCCTTGGACTGAATTCATTTAATTCATTTCGCGGAACAGAGGCGGAGCGTTGCCATTTTAATGGTTGACAGCACAATTCTGAGGAGACAACGTTTTTTTGTTTGTTTAAACTCAGATAAGCCATTTGAGTGTTAAGAGCTAGGACCCAGGACAGAGGAAGGGGTTTGAAATGTTTTACAAACTCAAGTGAGGATGAAATGATGTAGGGCAAGAGGGGCCGTGGGGATATATGAACACTAGCAGAGAAGGAGTCCAGGGGACAAGGAGACAGAGAAACCCTGGCCACTCAAGGGCTGGGGCATGCGGCTAAAATAGTGCCAAGGAGGCGTTCCTTTGGGCATGGTGGCCTAAGGGATTTTTAGAACAAAACTGTCTAATAATAACGTTTCAGTTGTTTGCGGGGCAGTGGTGAAACCTCCTCCCGCTTTCTCATGGCCTCTCCCTCCCTTGCCCCAGCTCTCACTAAAAGCCTGTGATACACACAGTTGTTGACTCTGGTGTTGTGGTATGTTGAGGGTGTTGGGGGTTGAAGAGAAAGGGAATGATTTCACGTTGGGATTAATGTGGGCTAGGAGAGAAGAGGAAGCAAGGTGGCATGAGGCACAGGGTAAAGGAAGTATTCACGGTAAAAAGGACCAAGAGGTCATTGGGAGAAGAAGCCACCCCAAATGCCTCAGAAATATTTGTTGGGAGGACTCTGCTATATGTGGGTTGAGACTTATGCTTTTTCAAAAATTTAGGAATAAAATGGAAAGGTGAGTCTCAAAATGTTGGTGGACTTCGGGACCCTGAGATGGTGAACATTGGATTATAGGGGTGCATTATTAGCTAATTCTTTGCTACCTTTAAGGATTTGGGACTCTGCCATGAAAGAAATTATTAGGTGAAAAATATTGCTTAAA
Organism: Lepilemur ruficaudatus; assembly: GCA_963574885.1. Lineage (NCBI taxonomy): Eukaryota > Metazoa > Chordata > Mammalia > Primates > Lepilemuridae > Lepilemur > Lepilemur ruficaudatus. The sequence goes on along the minus strand of CAUYRT010087833.1, from coordinate 8,450 downwards.
TATACAACGAAATTCTTAGCAGCACTGTCAGTGAGAGCACAAATCTGGAAACGATCCAAATGCCTATCAGCAGTATAATTGATAAATAGTGAATTTTTATGTGATAAAATACTGCACAGCAATAAGAATGAATGATCTGGAAACACATGCAAAGATCTGAATAAATCTTGCAAACGTAATGTGGCATGAAAGAAACTATATCCAAATAAGTACATATTGCATGATTTTCATTTATATACAGTCCAAAAACAGGCGAAACTAATCCATGCTGTTAGAATCAGAGTAATGTTTGGAATCAGGAGAGTTTGAAGGAGGCTCTTGCAATGCTAGAATTTGTTTCTTGATCTAGTGATGGTTACACAGCAGTTTTAAGTTTGTGAAAGTGTCAGTTGTATACTTACAACATGTACACTTTTCTATATATATGATGTACCTGAATAAAAAAATACAACGAAACAAAAATAAAAAGCACCTTGGGAACATAAGGATCAAGTAAGTATGCCTGCAGACAGTTAGAAAAACTTCACAGATGTGACACTCTATTCAATTCAGCACACATTATGGAGGCTTACCATCCAAGGGGAACTGTGCACACAGAGAGAATACTCAGGATAGTTCAGTGATACTGGAGCTCTCTGAATCACTGAGCAAGGGGGAGGAGGCATCGGCTCTGAGGCCCTCATAGGGCAAGGCAGGGGCAGACATGCAAAAATTACTGGCAATAGTCTGATTCTGGTAAAATGGCAGATTATGCTAACTCTTAACTCTGTTCAATATTGTGCTGGAGATACAAGTGGCAGAAAGATTGAAAAGGAATAAACAAATCATTATTTGCAGTCTACATTTACTTAGACAATCCAAGAGAATCTATAAACTATTAGAAAAAACAATCACATTTATCAAGCTTACTAGAAAAAAGGTCAATATAAAAAAAATCAACTGCTTTCCTATATACCAGTAATGACTAATTGGAAAATGCAATTTTCCTTCCAGCTCTTAAGGAAACTGGTAAAAATAAAAAATAAAATAAAGAAAGAAAAGACAATTTTCCAAATTTTCAATAGGAACAGTTATACATATAATATAGATTATAATCTATATAGTTGTATATAAATTATTTTATATATACATGCTGCATATATGAGGGTTAAATCTTACAAAGATGTGCAATACTTGGAGAAAATTTTCAAAAATTTATAAACGGGACATGTGAGTTCTAACTGCATAAAAAGATATACTATGTTTAAATATTAAGGAATAAAATAGTGAGCACTCAATAAATACTGAACAAGTGACTGAATGAGTTAGTATTGGAAAGAGTCACATCTTAGTCTGTTTTTGGTATCCTTTCTTCATATAGCACCTACAACAGTGCCTGGCAGTGTGGGAAACCACAATATGCTTTCTCAGAATGTACTTCTTTGGCATATTTTCAGTTGATTATTCAGAGAAGCTGCAGACACAGAAATAGCTCTGAAAAGTTGTCTTTCGTTGGGGAGATTTGCATCCGTAGAGGAAATCTACATTGGTGAAGTAAACAGCAGATGCAGAGGCTTTCTCTGAGGTCCCCTTATCTGGATGGAGGAAAGATGACCTCACAGGAAAGGGTGACTAAAGGTCACTTTTAAAGGTCTGGCAGAGTAACTTTTACTACAGGCTACCATCTTTCCTTTCTGAGGGCTGCTATGTGAAAGATGTCATCTGCGGAATAAAGTAGCCTTTGCTCAGCGTGCCTTTCTTCCCCTCTCCCTCACATAGCCTGTTGTCACCTCCCGCCCAGGAGCCTCTGAGCCCCTATTTTTTTCGTAGCTCAAAATGCTATTTAAGCTTCAACTATCTGACCCTTCTCTGAGTCTCCTATTTTGTGTGGCTTCTGTGCACATGTATTAAATATGTATTCTCTTTCTGCTGTTAATCTGTGTATTGTCAGTTTGTCTTATAGACTCATATTATTGAGTCTTTGGAAACGGGGGGAAGGAAAAACCCCTTTGTTCCTATAGCACATAGAGACTCAAAAATATTTTTGAAAATATTGAGAAGAAAAAAAGGAAGGAGAAGAGAGGAGGAAGGGATAAATAACTTTATTTAAGTGAAGAGGTGTGGCACTGGGTCAAAAAACTAAGAAACATTTTGAATTCTCTGTATTCCGGTATTTAGTTTTGCTAGCATCCTCTTGCTTATTGCTGTAATAATGTGTGTCTGTATAGTTGTTTGTAGTTTACAAAGTTGTTTCAGTTACAGGCTTTCATGTAGTCCATATAACACTGAAAAAGCAGCAGCATTCCTGGAAAACCTCAAGGCTCTCTGAGGTTAAGGGGCTTGCCTTAGATGAGAAATAACCTGCCTGTTACTCACAAAACTCCCCTTTATAAAGTTAATAAAGGGCCAAAAGGTGGGCACTGTGGTAGGGGACAAAATATATATGTATTTATGTGACCAGCCACTGTTCCCTAGCTTGCTTTCCTATAATTGGTTATATTTAGGAGACATATAGGTGATGATCATAAAGATTCGTAGCTTTCTTCATTGCTCCCATAGCTAACATCACCCTTGTGAAGCCTGAGGCTAGTTTTTGAGTTATCTTCCAGCCCTGTATTCCTGTGGACTGGCTGACCCACCCAGACCTGTAGCCCATGCCAAGGAACTGACTCCTCTGGTCTTGTGGCCTCCACGCAAGAACTGACTCAGCAAAGAACACAATTTCTACACCCCTATAGTTCCACCGCAAACCCAGCCAATCAGCAGGCACAGTTGCCTAGCCCGTTGCCTGCCAAACTATCTTTAAAAAAACAATTTAATAGCGAGTACATGTGGCGTTTGTTTTTCCATCCTTTAGATTCTTCACTTAGGATAATCATCTCTAGTTCCATCCAGTTGCTGCAAAAGGCATTAATTCATCTGTTTTTATGGCTGAGTAGTAGTCCATGGTGTACATATGCCACGTTTTGTTAATCCTACTCATGAACTGATGGACACTTGGGTTGATTCCACATCTTTGCAATTGTGAATTGTGCTGCAATAACCATTCGAGTGCAGGTGTCTTTTGGATAAAATGACTTCTTTTCCTTTGGGTAGATACCCAGTAGTGTAACTCCCTACTCTTTAAGTGTGAGCTGCACATACTGACTTCCTTCAAAAAAGTACAGTATGGAGAGGGGAGAAAACAGTAACTTTAAAGTGGAGAAACCTAACAAACACCAAACACTGCCTCAGCCAGGGGATCAAGGTCAACATCAATAGTGTAGATTCTTGATATGATATGATGAGAATGGCATCTTGTCTCTGTGGTCTTCCTCACCAAAACCCAAAACCCCAGTTTAATCATGATAAAAACACCAGGCATCTCCCAACTGAGGGACCTTCTATAAAATAGCTGACCAATACTCCCCGAATCTGTTAAGGTCATAGAAAACAAGGAAAGTATGAGAAATTCTCATAGCCAAGAGGAGACTAAGGAGACATGATGGCTAAATGTAATATGGTGTCCCGGATGGGAACTTAAGGAGAGAAAGAGGACATTAGGTAAGGCAAATCTGAATAACTAAGGCAATATGAATAAAGTATGGATGTTAGTTAATAATCATGTGTTAGTATTGGTTTATACTGGTCAGAAATAAGCTGTTCTAATTTAAGATAATAATAGGGGAAATCAGGTAGGGGGTATACTTATATGGAAACCATCTGTCTTAGCAACTTTTCTGTGAATCGAAAACCATTCTAAAATAAAAATCTTACTAAAAAATGGGTGACAGAGCAGGAGTAAATGTTTTTGTCTGGCAACCTTGGAAAGAGAGTTGGAGCAAAATCCATAGAGGATTAGGACCTGTGTTCCTACCTGGTGTGAGAGGAAGCAGGTGGCGTTTGTTTGGGAGAAGGGCTGGAGCCAAGTTAATACGTGCAACTTGTTTCTGCTCAGCTGTTTCATGGCTCTTCTTGGGAAGAGCTGTAGCCCTACAGAGCCGTGTGTCCTGGAGAATGAGGTTCTGCAGATCCTTGGTGTGATTTGTATGTGCACGGGTGCAAACTCAAATGCCCATAGCATCCAGCCAGCTAGTCTAAATGAGTAAAGCAATTGGATATAAGAAGTAAGGGAGTACTGGGAACTATGCTAAGTATGAAATACAAGCCTCCAGTGAAAGAACAGCCGCTACTCAGTGCTGGCTGATTTTTGCTATGCCAGAGAATGAGCTGAGATGCTTCGTCTTCTGGTACTGTAACAGAAGCTGGAAAGATTTACTTTTTAAATGTCGACAACTCTACCTTTTAAGCATTGACAACTATTTCAGAAAGTTTTTATTAAGCATCACGCATACCCAAACTGTGTCACAGGAAATGCTTCTGTGGACTGCTGGATTGCAGTTACTCTCTGTGCACCTGAGCTGTCACGAGCTCAGTTGGCGACTGTAGTGAGCCAGAACGTGTCTGCCTGGTGGACAGGATGCAGGTGGTCTGTGTGTCCTGAGACTGACAAGATCAGTCTGTGAGAGTAAATGCCTGAGCTTGTCCTTGAAAGCCGAGGACAGCACAGAGAAGCACTGGGGGCATCCATCAGTGGTAAGTGGCATGAGCAAAGGCCCAGAATTGGAACATTATAGTGTGTGCCTCGGGGATGGATGATTTGAGTTGATTCATGAACAGGAGAAGTAGTCACTGAGCTAGAGTGTTGGGTTGGAGCCAGATTATGATGGGCGTGGGCATTTGGAATATATGCTGTTGGCAACAGATGACTAATCCCTAGGTTCTCTTGAAGGAACATAGGGTCGAAATCACAAGTTATAATGAGACATTTGATATTTACACCTAAACATTCCAGCCAGAAAAAGCAAGGCAGAGTAAATCAATGCCCTGAGTCTAGTTAGAATGATTGGATTCGGGGGAGAGTGACCACTGATAACAATTAGCCAAAGAGTCTGTATGCATATGGCCAGTGTAGTTATTTTATACATACATACACTTTCTAACTGGGCTAAGCTGGCCTGTCTGGTCCCAGGAAGCTACTGTGGGCACCCCAGCTTTACACTGATAAGCACATGCTGTTTGCACCCTCATTCTCCTTCCTCTGTCAGCGCCTCTTGACCCTTTGAGGATTATTGTACTGATGAAGAGCTGCTGAAATGGAGAAACCCATGCCTGGCCTGTGCACACAGCACACAGCAGTGATATTTAATGTGAGATTAGGTCAGAGTCAGCCAGGAAGCCTTCTGAAGTGTGGCATACAGCCAACAAAATGAAAAGGGTTTATTTTGGTGGGAAATTTTCCCCTCTCTGGCTGGCTGGCTTTCCTTACCCTCCCTTAGGCATCCTTTCCCTTAAATTCTCGTCCATAATTTTTATTTGAAACTCTCAAATTCCAGTGGGCCACTAGATGAGCACATTCCTCCCTAAATAATAGCATTATATTTCAAACTCTTATTGTGCTAATGTTGGCATTTTAATAGCCCAAGAGAGGCTGAAATAACTGCTCCCACCTCACCACCATCACCAAGGAGATCAAATATCATTTCTAGGATTTATGTTAAGCCCCTCATAGTGAAGCACAAAAATCAGAGGCCAAGAAATTGTTAGCTATGCATTGTAAGTAGGATTTTGCTAGTTGTTGGCTGGGCTTTCTTAACAATGAGTTGAAGCTAGTGTTTTTGTGATTTCCACCCATCCAGTTCTGCCTAGTAAGCAACTCTGATCTCATTTTCATTATATGAAAGAGCACTTATTAATAGTAGCAACTGTTAGCAACCTTGATAAAGTTGTAAACGAATAATGTAAATCCCCGTGGGACTCTTCCCCATCAGTTGCTTCCTTCCCAAATAAGCAAACAGAGGGAAATTTCTGGATTTTAGTGGTGATGATGTACCACCGATAACCCAATGTTACTTATGACTTTGCCATTAAGATTTGTAAGGAAATTACAAAATGTTGGCATTTTAGTAGCTCAAGAGAGGGTGAAATAGCTACTCCTGCCTCACCACCATCACTTTTTTATGTATATGTGATAGGAATTAAACTTTATGTGAAAAGTTAAGCAATGAAAATTCTTGATATCCAAATGGATGCGTTCTCTATCCAAGAAATCAATGTATGGGGAGGGTACTACCCTTATTTGAAAAATGTCCAAAATATTTTATGATAGTTAGATAACTTTAAATGCTTATCAAGAATTACTTGAAGTTAAATATGGTGATTGAAGTGGATGGTTGATAATTATTTAGGGGCAGTAAAGTAGGCATGAGTAAAATTAATGAGAGTCTTCCTCATATGGTTTAGCACATTAACTGCCATGTGAGTTTTATTTAACTCATGCTGGTTTTGAGCCCCGGGCCTCCTGAAGCATATGTAACTGACATGTCTTTACTTTGGGAGCCGTGTGGTGTGCAGGCAACTCATGTTGCCATGCTGTAACATACATGTTATGTGATGGGTGGCTCCCTGGGCAAAACTCTGCAGTTGGTTCATGAAAATCTTACTTATTGATGTTCTTACTGTTACAATCGATATTGACAATTTAATTGCATATAACTCATGCGCAGAAAACAATACAAAATAACAAATTTTTCATTAATTTAGAAAGGATCATTTGTTTTCGAAGATTTTATTCTCTTTTCATAATAAAGCACCGTGACCCCAAAGAAAAACATTTTTTTTTTCTAGTGTGGCAGTCAATGTGTTAAAACATAGCTCCTGGAGGCAGTTCCCACCGAGGAGCTCCGCAGGTGTTCTTGTGAGCAGCAGTAAAGGAAGACAATATTCATGATGATTGGTAACCAAGAAATGCTGGCTAAAAAGTTACTTGTTTTATAATCAAACTTCCCTTGCTGATATCAATGTTTTTATTTATTCTCTGTTTGATCACTCCTAATTTGCCTTCATGCGAGGAGAACCAGACTTAAGGTGGGATCTGTTCATTTATTCCATGATTTTTATTGAGCACCTTCTCTGTGCCTGGCGCTGGTACTCAGATGAGGAACACTGTGTACTTGGTCCCTGCCCTCATGAATTTATGTTAAGAGGTTGTGGGGTCAGGGTATGGAAAAACAAAAGGCAAATCTTTGAGGTAAACTGATCGGAAACCACTGCTCTTGGCCAAATATGCCTACATTTTGAGTTAAATTTTTACTATTTCCCAAAAACATTATCTTGACAACATTATCGTCCCAGAAAGTACCAGGGAATGCAGCAATGAAGCGGTGGCAGGTCTTGTGCCTGCACAATGTTTGCGTTGTTCATGACCTTTGTGCGTGAATGTTTTTGCTCACATGGACAGTCAAAAAATGATCTGGTTGACCTGCTTTTCCCAAAGACCTTTGACCGAAACTGTGATGGACAAACAGAGAATCATGTTTTCAAGAAAGATTGACTCACAAACAAAATTCCATAGTGTATTCAGGGAAGGCTCTATGAAGAAATGATATTTTAAAGCAGAGATCTAAAGGATGAGTAGAAAATGGCCTGGTGAAGAGTTAGCGGGGGAGATTTACAGGGAGGAGTAGCATGCAGGACGCAGTACACTTTGATTTTAATAAATTTCATATTGTGAAAGTTTTCTAAAGTCCGAAATAGAAACATAACATCCCATGATATTAGAAAATCTCATCATTTTACTTTAGTCTGGCCAGAAATGTGTCAAGAAGAATGCTTCAATGAGGCAGAATCTCATGCTTCTGGCCTATAAACAAAATACTCAAAATACTTCCCTAAAGGCTTTGCTGGCAGTTTGTAATTACTCTTTTTCATCATCTCAGATGAATTTCCAAACTTGAATAACACAGTAAAATTTTTTCCCCCACCCTTGTAAATAAATATGCTACTATTAATCTAGTTCAAAAAAATAAAGCAAAGAGCGACTCAGGTCTTCAAAACATCATATAACTATGAGGCACTACCAAACATTCATTTAAAATAAGCAGCAAGGGATACAGTCAGGTCACCCACAGCATACTAGTGTAAGGTAGTAAAGTGATGCAACTCAGACCAGATGCTGTAATTCATAAATAGGGCTGTCATTTGGGAGGAGGGGTGGAGTGGCTAAAGAAGTTAATATGCAGTCTTTCTCCTTCCATTTTTTCCCTGTTCAACTAACTCTATTTCTCTGGATCATTTATTTAGCTGTGGCTGTAAGTAAAAAGTATATGTGTATATATGTATATATATATATTTTTTCTTTCTTTCTTTCTTTCTTTCTTTCTTTCTTTCTTTCTTTCTTTCTTTCTTTTCTTTCTTTCTTTCTTTCTTTTCAGAGGATGATCAATGCTGAAGTCACTTCCCTTCAGGGCTGCTTACCTACATGAAGACTGCCCACCAACCTGGGATGGCACATAGTCCTTTACCTCATCAGGCTGATGGAAAGGGTAGGACCTTGAGCCCAGTGTGGAGTGAATAAGATGGTGAGGCCATCTCCATGTATTCTCAGCCCACTGCCACAGTGCAAAGCATGGGTCAGCATGTTTTGTAGATGG